>KK499934.1:292278-582324 GCA_000688715.1 Glossina pallidipes | reverse complement strand
TAAAATCTTCTCTGCGTACGCTAATAATTGGAAAATAAAGACGAATAACAAAGATCTTTAGCTGATTTTTAAGGTATTTTTACTTTTAAAGATATACAATAAACAAAAAAAAAAAAAAAAATTTTAATTGCAATATTTTTTGCCAGTTTTTTCTTTAAAAGTAATATAATAGTGTTGTTATTTTTGCCATTTATCGTACAATAATGATTTTTTATTTTTCGTTTTTCCTAATTTTGTCCTTTTTTCTCTTTTTGCTGGCTTTCATCCAGCATATTCAAGGCCGCCACCTAAGAGTAAAAAAAAAAAAACAAGAGTAAAAGTTCAGTTTATATGTACATGTGTGCTTGGCTTGGATTGTATCATAAGTACTTATTGTACTAATCGGCCAGAAAAATATATATATGTATATAAATCTGAAATTTGTATGAAATTTACTGTGAAATCGTTAAAAAAGAAAAAATAATAAATATTTGTAATCATTGCTTTATGTGTTAGTTATATTACTAATCGCATTCTATATGTATGCGGTCAGGTCATTAAGTTATTCCATGAAGGTATAAACAACACGAACTCTTTTAAGATTTACACAAAAGTTTTGTTTGTTAATGATTGTAATTCAGTTTGTTCGTTTCTCGGAAGGAAGGAAGGATGGAAGAATGACAGGAGTGTGGGGAAGGGAAGAGAGGAAAAGTTGAACCATAAAAAGTTTTACAACATCCGCATAATCTTGAGTAAAGTGAGGTTTAGTTACATTTTAAATTGATTAGACAATTAAGTTTAATTTAAACTAACAATTGAAAAATGTGTTCTGCAATACCCGCTTCCTCACTTCCTCCCTGCCACCATCCAACTGTATAGAATTTTGGCACAATATCCGACCAAATTGTTCGACTGATTAAGGATGATGATGAGGTGTTTGCAGTCGATTAAAAGTTGCTCAACTAATTAGATAGACTAAGCAGCGATTATGAAATCAAAAATGTCTTCATAGAAAAAATAATTTCATGGGTCGGTCATCGCTGACACGCGAACGCTGACACGGTGATTTGCGTTTTTCTATTGATAAACGGGAAATTTGCGGTCAATATTCGTCTTCTCACAAGCGAGCGTCTATCACATGTATACACACTTCATTTTCATTGCCATATTCAAAATAATTATAGTTTCTTAAAAATCTGTTTTGTGTGATCGTGTTTAAAAATGCGCGATCGCGTAATTAGCTGAATGAGAACAAAGGGCCGCCCTTGCTTCGTCTATATATAAGGAGAAAACTTTATATATATATATATGCATATATATGTATATATGTATATCTATCTATCAACCTGTATCTCTGCCATTCACCATTTTTTTTTTCTTTATCATGAGCATGTAGTCGAGACTGCGATTCTGTTAATTTTTTAAATGTTCTTAGGGGTCATAGGGGTCGCCATAAATTGCGAAATTATTTTTTCATTTTTTTCGCTCGGTTTAATGGACAGACAAAATCAAATTTATTCGAAAATTTGCGCTAATCATGTATCTAGAATTTGTAGATTTTTTTCCCGAATTGCTCCAAGTGGATCCCCTAGAATAACCGCCTATTTTCGGTATGAAAGTACAGATGTGAAAGTTCCCATCAAAACGGACACCATCTTCTTATTGGCGTAATAATCCATTTTGCTTTAACGTACTTGAAAATATTCATTCAAAACTACCGCCTATCGACTTCTTTGCCATCGAAACTTACTTTGCTTTATAACGATTTGGGTGAAATTCAAAAGGCAAAGAAAAAAAATTTTACAGACGCAAATGAACTAATTGCTTAAATAATACTAACCAGTGCCGTGCCCATATATACATAGGGGACGTTCTCTATGTGACTGGTCACGTAATGCTTGGCAGCGTTTTTCAAATGCTTTTACCACATGCGGGGCACAAGCAAGCTTAAAATCATCGCTTGAGTAAGTTCGACTTTATTCTTTAATTTTATTTGGATTTCCAGGGAAGAACGTGGCTTGTCATGTTTGTTCAATGTATTTAAATAAAGATATTTACAACCTTAGACTTGGACTAATTCCAAAATGACTAAAAATTCTCTTAACTCCGTTTTGTGATCCTGTATCGATCTCTCTTTGGTATCGTTTTTAAAAGTCAGATAAATTCACGATTCAATTTTTCAAAACGGCTAAGAGTTAGGTTTTACGCTTTCCAAGCATAAAGGTGTTTGCTGTCCTGGACAGGTTGCTGGGCATTTGTGCTTAGTCTCCTTTCAAGGTGCAATTACTGCAAATTGTGGCACTTTTTACAAGGGAGTCCGGATTTTATGAGATGATTTAATGTAAAGAATAAAGCAGTGAATGCTTAGAGGAAAACTACGTCCAAATGGTCGAAGACATCTTTTAAATTTTTTATGCGTAAAGTCCAACAGCAGAAATCCTTACAATTAAAAGCAGTTGATGAAGTTGGGTCTGTTGAACACGAGTTACATTTTTTTTTTTTCTATATGAATGACTCTGGCATAAATTGCGTGAGATGAGATTAAATAAAAAAAGAAAAAACTTAAATCGAAAGTTGAACCTTTTCGATTTATTTATTGACGCTTATGCAACCTCGAAGCCATTAAGTCCTCTTATAATAGATTACTATGTGTACGATACACAAACAAAAAAAACAAAAGCTTATTTTCGGACCGTTTTATATTACATTTCCTTTTCTGAAGTTTAAATATTATAAACTGGTGAAGAGTGGCCCGTAAAGAGGTCTGCAAAAATAGTGGTTCCAAAGTTGCGAAATTCCGATTTATTTGATTTATACTTCCTTTCGTTTGTATCAGGAGGTATGTATGATGTTAGTTGGAGTTGACAAGTCATTGTAGATTCTTACGGAATGATTTTCGTCATATTAAATGGCAGGCAGACACAAGAGTGTCTCATCACCTGAGGTATTTAAGTGTTTCTTGCAGCAACACCAACAACAAGTAAAAGATAAATCAAAAATTTATTCAATTTATCTAAATTGCATCGGTGTAGAGTAAGAGACCTTCACAGAAACTTTTGGTTTTCAAATTTTACGGTTTAATTTATATTAAAAATAAATTTAAATTCTTAATAAAAAGAAAAACAGAAAAAAAAAGGAAAAAAACTACATTAAGCAAATATATCATTTAAACAACGTAGGAATACAAATGCACATATCTTTCTTTTCTCCGTATATGTTGTACATACATACACACACACACACATATATATATATATATACATGTATGGTATATACGTAAACCGTGTGTGTTGTATTTGTTTTTTGCCAGAAATGTTGAATGTATGATATATATATATGCATGCACATATGTGTGTAAAGACACTCATATGTAGATAGTTTTTATTCCTCTATACGATATTTTGATTGCCACCACAAAGAAAAAGTTTCTACTTCAGCTGGTACTCATGGGAACACAAGCGTATTGTATATATATATTTATATATATGTATATATATATACATATATATATATATATATATATATATATGAAATTGTATATAATTTTTATAATATATATGTGTAAACATATTCGTGTGTTCATATGTCTATATTACACGGCTTATGGCTATGGCTGCTTATGTCGCTCTATGTAGCGTTGACAGAATAACAGAAATAGCACCCAATCGTATTTTTGGGTGCTCTATGCCTTGCTATATGTGTGCATAGGCAACGTTTAGCACTATGCTTGTGCTACAACTTTAAACGACGATTGTCGTCGCGGTGTTTGTTGTTTGTATTGAAAAAGAAACGAACATGAAATATTGAAATAAAACCTGAACAGTTTTTTTTTTCTATATTCCTCTGTGTGACAAAATCAAAACAACTCTTATGAGAAAAAAAGGTACATACATATGACGAGAGCATATATTCTTGCATGCACACATGTGCACATGCATGCCTGCCTGCATGCCTGCCTGCCTGCCTGCCTGCCTGCCTGCCTGCCTGCTCGCATGAAGTCAAACATATAGATCCATTTGTAAACTAAACTATGAGCTAAAAAACAATTTTTTTGTGCACTATTTAAAAACGCAAAAACACAGAATAAAGAATTAAAAAAAAAACATTCCGGAGAGAATAAATTCTAAAATTTTTATGTTTCAGTTACTTTTAATTCAAATATTTGTCAGCTTGTTTGCATAGATGTACGCGGTATAGATGGTGTTCGCGTTATCTCGTTTATCCCTTAGATTGATGCAGAGGTTCGTGCACTTGTCGGTTTATTTATCTATGTTTGTAACCGATTTCGTTTAGCACCTAACACAGCTGCACGTCCGCACACACAAACTTATTTCGTTAATTTACGAAAAACCAAACTTGGCCTTTTCATGTGAATGTTGCTTAAGCAGTTTTTTCTTTTTCTTGTTATTTTTTTTCTCTTTTGCTTTTTCGCGGTGCCGTTTTCTATACATTTTTCCTTCATATACATACATGTTGTGCGGACATTGAAGTGGTCAAACTCCGATTTCTTACTGAAAATGAAAAAAAGAAAACAGCTTTGATTTTTTACTTTGAGGGGAGGGGGATGGGAATTGGATTTAAGATATCTATAAATACACGAAATTTATCAATTATGCAATAGTGTGGGAATTGCCGGATATCTTATCAATAAATAAAATGAATATTTGAACAAAGGCATAAGAAAAGAGAAAAAACCCAAATCTTGAATATGAGTAAACAAATACCTACTATTCTATTCTATAAGTCGGCGAGTTGTTAATGAAAATAAGATCAAAAAGTTCATTTAATCGTTTTTAGATGTTAATCCGACTTCTCTCATCTTAGTGCATGTGATAGTCTGTGAAAGGATAAGCCGCAGTGCCTCAATCCTCGATAACTTGACTTATGCTAAATATATTTTATGATAAGGTCGCTCTCTCTCTCTCCCTGGTTAATGCACTTCTCGTCTGTTGCAAATCGAATGGCAAGTGTTGTGGTGAATATGAAGGCTAGCCCTGTACCCTCTGCATAGTATATGCAGAAACATTCTTCAATTGGTTCGCTTGCTATGATGTAAAGTTAGTTGTTCTTAACTCACAAAGTGTAATATCAATCTTCTTACTGACACGATTCTCGTGAATTGTAAGAGATTTCCTTCTTGGACTAACGAAACCTTTCGATGTGCTTCGCACATCTAAAATAAAAAGCTTAGTCTAGTCTGCGCGCTCCCGTCATAGAAATCTCTGTCGAATTTCTTCTCAATATCTTCAGTATTTAATGAATTGATTAATTTTCACGTAAAAAATTTGGGATGCCCGCGACTTTAATCGAACAAAAGTTTCCCTTGAACAAATCGCTTCAAATAATCCTTGAAAGATTTCTTTGCCGAAATATTTCAATCTCCCGAAGAAAGAAAGGTAATACAATTTGTGCCAAGATGTCACAAAATGATTGAATACATAATGGAATGAAATATGTTTGGTTGGCTGAGATTGCATCCAAAATTTTTCTTATATTATGCGTAGAGGGGATTAATTGATGCATCATGTTGTTGGTATGCAAAAGCGCGAAAGTGCAAAACATACTCGTCAGTATGTGCCCGCCTATCTAGCTTGAGATGCTGATACTTGGTGCGCAACCCCCTACACTCATTGATTGATAGGTAGCCGTAATAAAGTTTGAAAAATGGCCATAATTCCCCCACTGAAGCATTGAAGAGATTAGAGAGTCCACAAGGATTTAAGTGCATTTTTGCTGCAAATTTTCATTTCATTTCATTTACTTAAAAATTAAAAATCGTAATAATCAGTAGTTTACTGAAATATGCCTATAATTTGAAAAATAGAGTCGCGCGCTATATGGAATATGGTGAATTCTAATCTTGGCGGATATCCTTGCAAAATTTTTGGCAAGTCTCCTAAAAGTTCAAGCTCGTAAACAACCCGCTGAAATGCATGCAATTGGCAAAAAGTAATTTTAGTCGCCAGGTATCCACGATTTGGCACAACGACGGTAACGTGGCGTTTATACAAGTTTTTAGCGTACGTAAACTTGTCTGTCAAGATATCTTAATTAATGTTTCCTTTCGTTTTTTTTTTTTTTTTGTTTTTGTTTCTTTGCATAAAATCGTGACCTTATTTTGAAAAAGGCGAAATCCATTGAAGCGGGGAAAACGCAGATGACTTTAAAGTTATCTTTCATTATTTACTTTGCACTCATTGGCCGAGATCGCAGATTTATTTTCCTATCCTTAAGGCTTTAAGTTAAAGAACTTTTTTTTTTTTTGTTTTGTTTTTTGCCCCTTATAAGAGACGGACGGTTTAACTCTTTGAGGAGGGGAGGGCGGTGTATAATCAGTTTGTAAAACTGATCAGCATCAAGATTTGAATCGTGTCTGTTCGTCTCCGAAAAGTCTCGCCTTGGAAGAAATGAAAATTTCGCATGCAATGGATAGGTTGATGTTAAAATCGATCCTAATCGGTTTAAATGCAATATAAACTGAGAATATCACCGCGTAATCGAAAGCAAAAATGAAATTGTGTTGTTTGCTCTTTAACTCGTTATTATCAACTGCGGTGTATTTAGCATCGTAAGATCTTCCCATTTTCATGTTTTCGATAAAGGGGGGGGGGAGTGAGTTGCGTAGTGCGGGTATAGATAGAAGATTCGATTATAGCCGAATATAATTTCTCATTTTTATTTGGCTTTAATTAAATCGAGTATATCTGCCTTATTTGCCTTATTTGGCTTTAGTGCACAAGGTTTTGCACATAACAACTTTGAAAACAAAATTGTAGTCTTAAAATCTGCTGTGGAATATGCTTGTGATATATGTATGTATGTATGGTATGTATGTACGTATATATGTATATATGTATATATGTATATATGTATATATGTATGTATGTATGCATGCAGTATTTGTTTTACTTTTTGTGAACATATGTAAACAATTCTTTTAGTTTCAAGTCTAACTTTACGCTTTAATAGGGTAAATAAATCATCAAATGAAATACACTCCTTGACATGATGGCACCAAATACGTAGAATAGGGCAAAAAAGAGAGAGAATCCATTAAATTCCTTTTGTGAAAATAACTGACGTCAAACACACTGTGCGTATACGTAATACAATTCCGGAACATACATAATATGAATTCCGGAAAATGGGGGAAAAAAAACGAAGAAAAAAGAAGCTTTAATATGGTTTACAATGTGTGTGTGTGTGTGTGTGTGTGTGTGTGTGTATACGCGCGCCTATAAATATAGATATATATATATATACACGAACATTGGAATATGCAAACCAGACAGAAACGAAACTGGAAAATAGTTTAGAAGCTAAACGAAATAAAAGCATGAGAAAAAGCAGCAAATGAATGAAAAGAGAAACAAATAGGATTAAATAACGCACTTAGGCATAAAATAAAAATGTTAAGAAAACAATATATGTACGTATATGTATGTATGTAAGGGAAAAAGTAAAGAAGAAAAACTTTATAAATATTCACTTAAGATGATGTTTCAGAAATACATTAACTTATGCATAAAAACAACTCGGGCTGCATTAAAATTAATTTCATCTGCATTATCTATCTTATGAAACATTAAAACATTTTTCTTCTTCCATCCATCCTCCATCCATAAAGGCACAAGGTACATAATAATAATAATAATAATAACGGTGTACTAATTTCTTCGTACCTGCTTCTGCAGTGTAATGCTACTGTAAAAATATAGGTTATGGAGATTTCTCAAGATTTACAACGCCCTACATGAGAATTTATATGCTACTCTATGGTAGACTACTGCTTGAGAGTAAGGGCGTGGATCGTCGCTGGCCTCCTCCTTGGCTGCCGGCTTATTCTTTTTAACTTTTTAACGAGTAAAGATAAATAAGCGTTCAGTATAACGATCCAAAATCCTTACCCATTTTGTTTTCATAACTTGTGACAATCGAAGTGAATATCGGATTGTTAGCATAAGGAAATGCATATATATTCAGCGGGATAAGGAAATCGTAACGATTTTTGTGATTTTTGTGTATCTTAAGATCCCTTTCATGGGTTTGCCTACGTTTTGTTGTCTTGCGTTGTGTTGTGTTGTGTATACGAACGTTTTTTACATACCATTTTGATATTTTATTTTATTTCATATTAGAAATGAAAAAATATCCTCTGCGATGATATGACATTTTATTATTATTTTTTAAACGTTATTGTTTATCTGCTATATACGAATGTTGTTAATGTTGATATATTTCTGTCTGAATGATTTTCTTTACGCCTCGGCTGTCACTGCTACCATTTTCCTAACGTCTGTCTACCTCTCTTATTTAGTTGTGGAAAGCAATTTATGCAAAACATTTTCACTTTTTATTATTATTCTACTAAAATAGAGCATCAGCAGCCGCTGTTGGTTTTCGATTTTGTTTCCCATATTAGTTTTTCTACATAGAATAAATAAACACACTATACTACGCATTTATTATTCATTTATAATATGAATGCAAGCTTGGCGGATACGAGACAAAATGAACTTTGAGATATTGATTAACTGTTGGATCTTTGATTGGAAACTAACAACACAAAAAAAACAAAAAACCGCTTAAGGAAGTTACGCTTAGGTCGCGGCACGGCAAGCACATCTATCTAATGAGAAAACAATGATAAACAATTTACTGAAGTTAAGAAGGGTCTGTGTTTATCTGGATGTGGAATCGTTAATATCCTCTGCCTTCCGGCCGCAGGCACAGTTAGCCGATTACGATTCCATCGGAGACTTCAGAGCGCTTCAAATAGTGGCATACCCTACGAGTGATGCTGTCGATGTGAAACGAGGAGGAGACGATCCAATTTGCTCATTGCTAAGTTTGCTAATACTATTTGGATTATATCTAAATATCCATATATGTATATCTACAGACCATTTTTTATAGATTTAGTGACGATACATTACCAACTAGGGAAATTACGAATCACGAGTGAATATATATATATATATATATAAATATATATATAAATATAAATATATATATATGCATATGTACAATATCTCTTAAATATGTTGCATACATCCTTGTTTATTACATATGCCTGTAACTAAATTCTTATTTATATATTTGCATAGAAAGGTATGATATAGATGTAGAATATATATATATATATATATGTAGAATATATATATATATATATATATGTATATATATATCCATATATCCATATATCTGTAGAATGTGTATTTCGGCGAGCATTTATTACAGGCTCTTGATGAAAAATAATTTGAAAATTTCGTTTTAAACCTTTTAAGCGAGTTAAATGAGAACTATTAATAATACCCGTTACAAACCGAAGAACGAAATTAGATCACTTACCCCCTGTTGTTGAGTATAAAAATATATTTTCATGAAAATTTAGTTCACATTAGAGATACGTACGTGTTGTCTCTTCATATCTCTCTGCTGTAGTTTTGTGCCATCTCCCCACAGTGGGTCTGCCATATTCACTAACATTAAACATACAGATAAACTATTTTAGTCTGTGAGTATTTGTATGTTTTTTTTTTTTTTTTTTTAACACATTTACGTTAGACAGATGCATGCGTTAGACCTCTCATATAGTACATGGCTAACCTTAAACATGCTTGCTTATCTCTTTTCATATATACATTTTTTACGTACGCCTTTGTATTGTAATGGTATTTTCACTCTCTATCTAAGCCCCTCTTTCTCACCCCCTCTCCCTCTATCTCTCATTTTCTGTCTTCCTTTCTCTCTTTCTCGCGCCTACTACGTATACATTTTCACTTGCATTAAATATTTCAGTGATTTTATTGTTTTTAGATTCAATTCTTTTTTTTTTTGCGCGAGACTTTTTTTTTTCATTAATGTCTGTGCATGTACATATATGTGCATACGGGTGTGTGTGTGTGTGTATGTGTGTGAATGAACGAGTGTTTAAAACTTAAATTATGGCATCTCTCAGTGGTAAAATGCTCACAAATAATGCTTTATGGTTATATGGTAGTTATCTGTCGATTGTTGTTGCTGGTTTTTGTTTTTTGTTTTTGTGTTTTTGGTAATTCAGATATACGAACTTTTATTATAGATCTCTAGCAAACTGTGTTCGGTATTGTCGCTCAGTTTAATTTAGTTGTTCTACTTGTTTAGCATCAGCTGCTTTTTAAAATTGCAGTAACAGGAGACAACGAAGTATATTAAGCTTGTTACTCAATTTGCGACTCCTGAAAATACACATTGTTTAGCAGTATATCAGCAATAAATTTAAATTAATTCTTTACAGTACAAATTAAGATCCTCTTTTTCTGGAAAGGAATTCGTAAATCCCTAAAACCATGCGATCAATGTTTGACTTTCTGCTACTGTGTACTATGCCTTTATGGCAAGTTGTGAAAATCAAAGTGGTGACTGCTGTTAGGCTTAATTAATTATTGCACACACACAAGTCTGATAATTTCTTATTAAAGTTGTTGAATAATAATTTTGTTGTTTTCAATAATCTAACGGTACGGAGAGGGAGGGATAGAGAGATGGAGAGAACTAGAAACATATTGCATAGCATCATAATTGGTTGAAGCTTTCAAGCTCCATTAAACGCATTCACAGCTTCAAAGCATAGGCACAGCGTTTAATATTCCATTTCCATTGGTCCTTAGTTGCTCACTTACATATAAGTTCTGAGACAGTGGTTTTCGACGTTTATATTATTTGCAGATTTGTGTTTGGAATCAAGATTAGATTACAAAGCTATGTTTTCCGATATTTTACCTGCCTTCGATAAGCAGCTTTGTCGTTCTTCCATCAATAACAACCAGAAAGATGTATTGGCGGCATATTTTCACATTTGTCGCCATCTTTGGTAATCCATTTATCGACCCCTCTCTCTGTGTAATTTGACGTGAATGCTTAAAACATTCTTAATACATCTCCACATGACAAATTTGAAAGGGGATCTTTTGAGTGACATACATCTAATGTACTGTAATAGATAAAGGCTTGAGATGCGCCGTATGATGATGGCCTATTGTTGTTGTTTTAGATCATCGATTTGAAATTTGATTATGAGTGGTAGCAAGTTGTTTGCGGATAGAGAATAGCATCTGCTGGTGTTTTTCGCGACATCATAATAATGTAATGCTTTTGCAAAAAGTTAAGGGTACGAATTTACGAGCTGACACTTGGCTCTTCTTGACTTGGCTTCCTTGCCTTTATTTTTAAATAAAGGCAAAACACTAGCAAACATAGATGGTAATTAAAACGTGTTGTCAGAAGAAAGGCGTTTCAGAAATAAACTTGTTCTTCTAAATCACATGCGAAGAGAGTGTGAAAATACGAAAATATGAAGTACTACCAACTGCTGCCTTGGAGTGGCGATAAAACTGTCAATACATTTAATGAGCGAAGTAAATACGAAAAGGCAGAACCGAGCAATTAAAAATTTTATAATTTTACTTTTTACGCGCAATTTACCTGTGCACAGAAGCGCATAGTTCTGAGTTTAATCGTAAAAACCAAGTGAATTTTTCAATTGTCAATTAACGTACGTTCCTAGTTCTAAATGAACAGATTTTACGCAAAAAAAAAAAGGAGAGAAAACTGCTAAAGCTAATAGATCGGAAACACGAATGAAAGCTTTAATCAAAACAAATTGAGTAGCGATAACCGATCGACATCGGAACACCACCTTAACCGGTGAACGTAAATGACAGCTGCAGACGTCTGTTGCGTGTACTTGTAGATGCACAAGACAAGACAAGACAAGACAAGTAGTAGTCCTATATACTTAGTATTACAAAACAAAACAAAAAAGAAAAGAAGTGTGTTTTTGGAAGCACTCGCAGATACTTTCGTTTTTCCCATATATAAAACTTACCTTTCCATAAGTTTTTATTTTAAATTGCATTGGAAAAATATAATCGCTCGCATAAGATAGGGAACGTTTTGTATTTATTTCGACTTCGGACTCATTCGTAGCAGCGATATTTCTTGCAAAGGTTTTTGCCGAAAGTCAAATCGCTATCATTTGTCTATAACACTATCAAACCTATGAACCTCTTGTCTTACCTTCGTCTTAGTAGAGTTTAGAGCAATGTGCTCATTGAAAACAAATTGATGTGCCCTGAGGTGCTTATCCAATTATATATTAGAATTTAAATACCATACAGATACGCAGCCATGCAACTCGAGTAGAAATGTCACATACATACAATACTATATAGGCTGGAGAAGAAATCACGGTCGGAATGATCCACGTTACCCCATTTTGCAGTTGTTCACATAATGACCTTTCAAAATAAGACGCTATATGGGCGGTGATTGAAAACGTGATCCGATACGAATCATTTTTGCAACGTTCGTTTTTGGCTTAAAACACATCGGTGTATCAAAGTTTAACACAAGAAAACAAGGCAAACTTAAATCAATTCAGAAAATAGTGTGCTCTAAATCGATCGGTATAATAAAATATTCATCCCGTGTTACGTACATCCGCACAAACTTAATACAGCCTTGTACAAATGGTGTAGGGTATATAAAGTGAAAAATTCGAAAAAATTTATATGAAACGCAAAGACGCGAGTTTCCGTTAGACGTGCGGTTTGAGTAAACACTACGTTGAAACAACACACGAATAAAATAAAATAAAAACTCCCGGTATGATTGATAAGCAGATTACGATAAATTTTTTACTTAATAATCATTTGCTTATAATAATAATAAAGCGAACTGTGCATATATTTGAAGCTTAGATAATGCAGTTATGTTTTGATCGAAATATCGTGCAAACGTCCACCACAGCTATGAACATATTGATGCATACGATAGCTACAACAGCGTAGTGTTAATCACTCTGCCCAACATTAATTGCGTTTTGTTTGCGATGCCCTGAGGAACATTTGCCTCCAAATGCTATTTGCCAATGTAGACCTCTGAACTTTGATGTGGCTAAAGGGAAGAAATCCTGAATGGAGACTGCCTGCCTGAACAATCACTCCTGAAACGTTCAGCAAATGTGCGTCCGCTATACGACACCGCACTTGAAGGGATGCAAAGAAATATGTACTTGAAAGCTGGAAATTAAAAATTTAAAAAGTAGCCCTGCGCCCCTTTTCAACTCAAAATTATTGAATTGTGTTACGTAGAGAAGAAAGATGTTCCTTTAAAAGAAAAGAAAAAAAAAAAACATTCCATTTGCGCGGAGTTAGTTCTCATTAGATCGTGGAAATGTTTTTTTTCTTTTTTTGGTATTTTTGCGATAAACTCTATTCAGTCAAAATGACTTCATAAAGTGGGCAACGTTTCGATGACAAAGAGGTGATCGATAAGGAACCAAAGATTGTGGTGCGCCGCGCGTTTCTTTTTCTTGCCATTCGTTCGATATCAAGCGGAATCAACGTAAGAGGTGTATAAGAAAAACGTTACCGGCGTTTTTAAGAGATGCTATGTCGCAAATTGCCCCTGATATGTATGCAAACAGTCGGGTTTTGTGCGCTGAAAAAACGCTACAACCGTAATATGTTATTTCTTGCTCTTAATTCGGGGAGGAAAGTGCTATTGGAACTATTGCAACTGATATAATATCGGAAGTGCAGAAAAACTCGACAGCATACAAGTCGATGGCGTAACTGCAAACATTGTATAATATTTCTTAAGTTAGCCGGGTGTTTGGTGTTAAGCGCTACTCGAACTTACCGTAAGCATCGTTGAGGACCGCTACCAATAACAACTGAGTCAATTGCGTCGATAATAAACACAAATATGTTTAATCATTTTCCAGCATGACGATATTGAGTCTCATGCTGCGTAAAAGCCTTGGTAGCACCGAATTGAAAATGCTAGTCCCTCTGTTACACTGCGCAGTAGACGTGTGTAGACACACACATCTGCTTTCGATTATTATCTATTTTAGCCGCTGTCTGAGTAGGGCTTCCATTGTTGTAACAACAATACCCACAAAATAGTGAATGGCTTAGGTGGACAATTTCAAGAAACCAATTGCCCTTTCGCCACTGCATTCGTATTCTCTCAAAAGGATGCGTCAAAACTATCCGATGATCAACACTGTCAATAAAATCTTTGTCAGTCCCGTTTTTTTTTATGCAAGAAAGTCGGTCATGATCGGGGTTTTACACCCTTGTTGGTTGTGGGCGTGTTGAAAATAATTTTAATGAGATCATGAAAATTTTTAGCGGCTTAAGAGATGTGCTTGTGTAAACGTGACACCCCTGCTGGCTATAGGATGTGATATAAGCCGCCACACCTTTTCTTTTTTTTCATATTAATTTTGATTGGTTGAATTCCAGTCACAATGTTGTAGATAGCATAATAATATTATTAGTGTGTAACAGTCCGAGGCAGTGTTGCTCACAAATCCAAGAACTGAAAGTGATCAGATTCACGGCCTGTTTTGACACGACATGGTCTAAGCAATAATCTTAGAAGACGGCAGACAAAATAGAATTTATGAAGAGGACAAAAGCAAAAAAAAAAGAAAAAAGTATTCACAAATTTGTAATAGTAAGTTTTAGTACGTGATTAAAACGAAAATGATTGTGTAGAGGTTTAGGAGAGGAATGTTACGGTAAGAGTATGATAAGTCAAAGTAATTAGCTTACGATTTTTTTCTAGATTGACTAGTTTTCGCAGCTACATTGCCACTAGTGCAATATAAATGGAGCTATAATGCTACCCCTACAAGCATAAGTCATGTGTATATATATTATGAGTAGTAGAGTAAATATATGCCAGTTTTATTGTGGTGTTGGAGTAGTAGCAGTTCCAAGAGAAAACAATTTGTGGTTTTGGCATACTTTTTTTGACTTTTAAAATCAAGCATAATCACTCCAAAGCACCGATAATCGCAATAAGATCACAAAAATGAAAAAATGCTCGTGACTTTTGTCGTATCTCGGGACATATTGTGTGTGGGGTCAGCATACCACAATAGATACCATTTGATCAAAATTGTCTAGAAAAGAATCACATTAGATCGTAACTGGGAAAATATTCCGTCTTTTATTTATAGAGACAAGCACGTGGATTCATATTTATACAAGAAGAGGAAGAATGTGATTGTTCACAAAATTCATTCACAAAATCATTATCAATCCCCAACTTTATTAATTGGATCTCTGCTAAGTACGTATATACATGTCTGTACACACTCATCAATATGCTGCCGATGGGTTCGATTATTTTTGGGAAGTTAACATTTTTGCAATGGACACATAACAAAGCAAGCATTAATAGAGCTCATCATAACTGGCATATAGTATCATAGTAACATAGTGAGAGTGAGAGAGCTACTGTAAGCATTTCTCTCCTTTTGCCCATGGACGGTGGTATATCGATTCATTTTAGCTTATCTGCATACGAGGGAAAAAGAACGTGTGCCTCGTTTAGGCAATGCTTCTGCACAGAGATGCAAGCATGTGCGAGTAGCGATAATAAGTAAATTTCACCAACAATATCAACCGCTTCTTAGGGTATGTGCGGATCGCCAAAGTCGCTTTAATCATTTTGTGGCAAAAGCTTAGAAAAAAAACTCTTGCCTTATTACAAACAGATTTTGAATGTGTATGTATGTAAGCTAACAGACCTTTTGCAAGGCGAATTTAATTCAAGTTCAGAATATGAGTAATGAAAAAAAAAGGTACAACAAGTGCATCACAGTGGTCCTGGTAAAGACGCGCTTGCATTTACTTATATTAATATGTGAACGTATGATTTACTTGACATTAATTAGTTCGCTATCGCCACACCGAACAGTGTCCAACTCATCGCAGGAACACAACGTTTTTCAGATCCGACTAATTGAAGCACAACTAAAGCCGTCGTAACCATCACTTGTTAGAGATAGTCGTCGGTGAAAATATTCAGTTTGTTAATGCGGTCCGGGATCTTGGTTTTAAACTCGTACCGTACTTCCTTGAGTAGGGAGGGTCACGGCTGCTTTAAGAATGTCAGGGCCTTCTCCATCTTATGTTTCAATTTTCGCTAAATTAAAATTAATTAAATGTCCGTCTTGTTGTTGTCCGTTCCTATTGAAGGGACCGCATGTATAGCGCAAATTAGATTACGTTTCCAATAAAAAAGGTTGCAAGTTGTCCGTAGTAAGTGCGCCAGGTAAGTCGTTAACCAGTGGAGATATGATAGGACATCTCTCAGTTTTCGCTACCGACATTGGCTTCCGATCTTTGGGGTTTTCTCCACCAGCTTACACAAAGCCGAACATTAAGATATGTAACATGCGAATATCCAATTGGCGAAATCCGAATTGGCGACGAATCTAATCCTACCTAATCAGAAGTACTTAACAAGTTATGGAACTCCTTACCGCTCCATATCAAAATGATATTCTTAACCGCGAGTGGGTGTATAAAGTTCAGCTTTATTTTTCTTATATTGTCCGATACTGCTTGCTATCTATATCTTTACTTATACTTTTGTTCACGACAGTAGCGAAAGCGACTCTCCAGTGTTACCGCTTCACATCAATTATTAAGTATAGTAATAATTAATTATTTTATGATTGGATTGTCGTCATTAATAATTAATTAATAAATTAAAGTACAGTAAATTGATCGTTGCTTCAATACCGAAATAACCAAAGTCCTCCAAAGTTAAGTTTGTTTTGCGATAGTGTTGTAAACTCATCCTTGGTCATGTTCGAAATGAAAAGCATTGAGTGGTTCTCACTCACTACTCATGTATTTTGACGATTTTTCCGCATTTTCGTTCTCTCACTTTTTTTTGAAATAATAAATCTTGACATGGTTTCACTCGCGCATCACGGCATTCGTAATTTCGTAGGATGAGATACAGATGTAGGATGATTGCTGACAAATACATCTAATTCTTAGATAGTACCAACCAACTTTCAAACAAAATGCTTCAAGATTTCATAACATTGCAACCATTAGAGTGAGCCAACTTACAGTGAGTTACTTAGTATGACGTTACACACGACATTCGAATTTTTCCATTGTTTTATAAAAATAACAATAGAAAATCATATGGATTCGTTAATAGTGACGACAGGTATATATGTACGCATATATATATATATATATCGAAAGAACTTACTGAGTGATGCCTTACATCTATTGTTTTCAGGCAAAACTTCACAGTTTTCAGCATTCATTCAAATAATGCGACTAATTGGCAAAATAATTTTCTGTTCCATTCAAACGTTGGGGTTTTATCGAGAACCTCGATTATTATTATTTAGTTATATGTAAGTTTAAAACTAAAACGTGTTTAACGATTACAACGCCTTCACGCTTTTTTCACGTCATTCGTTACAATTAACTTCTTCGTCTTTTCCTTTTTTCTTTCACGTGTATATTCATGTCTATAAGGCAACAACAACAAGAACACTTAATAACTTTGCAAAACTTTTGACAAGTGTCTGTTTCAGCTTAAAAGTAACCATACACAAACTCATAAACATGTATGTATATATATATGTATTTTAGCTGAAAATGTGTACGCACAATGCATATACACACATTCGTATGCAAATGCAACATAGCAAAAGCATCTGCTTAAGGGGAACAATTTACATGCCTCAAATGATGAAAATGACAAAAATTGAATTTGTGACAAAAATCTACAACATGAAAATGAACATAAACGAAACAGTAGCTTCTTCTATTTTGTGAAATAATAATAAATAACTAAAACCCATAATAAAATTATAATAATAATAATAATATTGTGTAAAAATGCATATTTCTTTAATCATTTTATCCCTCTCGCACGCAATGTAATACGTAATTCCGCCCGCTTGTTAATAATAATATGAAATCACAATTAAGAGCATTTGGTGGTCATTTTTAGTTACAGCACCAAAAAAATAAAGAAAACAAAAAAAAAATAAAAACACACAGTGGCACAGTGCACATAAGTTCGTCTGTTGTTGTTGTTGTTGTTGTTGTCATTATTGTTGTCTACTTATTTATTTGTGTAAATAGCTAAGTAAATTTGTTATTTTTGGCCAAGTCCTCATGTGTGTATGTATTGTATGAGTGAGTGTATTTATTATGACTACATTTGTGTAAACACTACATAAGTAACATTTTATAAGAAATTCATTCAGATGGGTGACCCAAGTTGGTCCGGCATATAAAGAGCATACACAGAACTACGTATAAAACGAACATTTGTTTGCTACAAATTTTATCTTGCGTCTCGATGCTTGGATATATGCCGCGCCAACCAAATAACGGAGGAGGGATAGAGAGGAAAAAAAACAAATTTTCTTATATAAATATAAATATAAATATAAATATAAATATTTGAATTTTATGAAAATATTTTTGGTGAAGAAGTCACCTAGAAATGTTTGCATTAAATCGAAACACATGCAGTATCATAAATAAATATTTTTCTTTTTCGTTTAATTGCTGCAATTCATTGGGTTGTTGTTGTAATCGTGAGTGTTAAAAAATTTGCAACGTTTTCCTCGGTGTGTTTTTTTTTTTAATTTTTTTTTTTTTTTGTTTTTTTTTTTTTGTTTCGTTTTAAACGCAAATACCCACAAACTTTTAAATATAATGTATACGACAAAAGCGCGGTTGTTTTCTCTAACGACTCAACGGTAGTGTGTTTTCCATAACGATTTTGGTTTATTGGAAAACATTGAATTGAAATATGTGCATAGTGGTACTTATTTATTGCAATTAATAATTGAAGTCTTTGAAGCAAAGAACACCAATGTCACAAACTTTTGTATAAGTTATGTCCGTTCGTAATTATGCACTTACGTAATTTCTTAAATAAGTTTTTAATGGCGTCGAAGAGAAATCTTGAAAACCAATCATTTTAAGGCTCGATTCTTTTGCTTAGACGCGCGTATGTGGTGTTCGATAGGACGGGGAGCAGTGTAAGGTTTTTGAACACATCTGTAACGTAAACATGCAGTTGGTGACACGGGAAGTCTTATACTTTATCCTATAAGTTATATTCGACTGCGATCGAATCTTTTATCTTTTACCATCACCTTCTACTCTCTACAACACTGGATGGCCAGAGTTAATTTCTTTCATTTATGCAAAATGGAAATTTCTATTATATGCCTGTTGTATGGTGTGAGTAATGAGAAAAAAGTTCAGCCAAAGCATAGATGTGCTCAGTTTATGTTGCATTGCAGATGCAAGAAATTTCAATGCGTTCGTCAAAAGTAAAGTCTATATCTTGGTACCACACCCTACATGCCACAAATATTACCAGAAGGGTGGACGGACAGATACACGGACAAAACGGTGGACAGACGAACAAGCGGACATGGATGGATAGACTTCGAATTTGCTACTGATCAAGGATGTAAATATTTTATGTGGTCCCTGAAGTGTCCTTGTGGGCGTTCCAATTTTTTTGACAAAATGAATTGTAGTCAACACATCAAAACCACAAAAAAAAGAAACATTTTGTCGCCGTTTCATACGGATCAAGCTGGAGGTGTTTACACGAGAAAATGTCGAAAAAGTGTAAAAAATATCAACATTCTTGTCGATGATCGAAAAGTGATGTTGCAAGAGATAAAGATATTGAAAAGCAGTGTTTTCAAAATATTCAAAATATAAATATTTGGGCATGAGAAAGACGTAGTTTAAAGGCGTACAAACGCAAACTTGCATGAACTGCGCCCAATTTATTATATTCTCCAGGTCTGATCTTTGGCGACTACTACTATCTGTGGGCAAGTTCCCAAAGGGTGCTTCAGAAAAGAATCGGAGATCATTTGCGGAATATTTTGAGGGCCTCGACAAATCGTGGATGCGCTGAAGAAACGCAGGAGAGATATGTTGATATTTAGTCCCGGGACTCATCGGCCGATGTATTATTACAATATTTTTCATGTTTCATTGTTCTCTTATCCCCTTTTTGTATGTGATTGTTCCGTATGGTCAACAATTCTCTTATATACCAAAGAAATATGTAGCTATTACTGCAGTTCTGCATCAAAAATTGGTAGACAACGGGTTAGCGTAGAAATAAAATGTTACAAGGTCAGAGGTAAGCAAAGTTTCTGATATCCAGAGGGAAGCGAGACCTCAGAGACACTTTAATAGTCAAGTGCCCATCGTACTTATATTATTATTATTATAATATTGCCAATCATATGTTAGAAGATTCCAAACGGAGAGTGTTGAGTGTAAGGAGGCGTTGACTTATAGGAAGACAATATTGCTTATGCTATTTATTTAATTATATTCCGTTACAAGACGAATAGGTACAAAACTACTTAAAATGTAGCATAGAGAAGAAAGAAGTGTAAATAAAAATAAAAGTAAACATAAGATCGACATATAATACACCGTTGTCCGGCGTCCAATTAAGCCCTAAATTAAGATACAGGAATATAGGAATATGTGCGCTCATTATTAATAATGACAAATGAGCAAAAGGATCAAATAGAAAGAAATGCCATAGCAGTTGCTTATGGCATAGAAGCGGACAGATCAAGCAAGTGGCAAGCACAAAGCTTCTTGAGACCCTACAGGGGATGTGAATATTAGACGGCGAAAAAACATGTGCTTTTATTAGTTTAAAGACGACGGCTATGCCCAACATTTCAGGTCTTTTTCCATGGGTAGGCGGGCAAGTCAATAAGCTTCAACCTATTAATATACGCTGGAAGAGGTAGCGCAGGTTTCTAGGATTAGGGACTTTACACGCAAACAACATGTAAACAACAATAATATCCATGTAAAAGTAAGTGTTTCATAGTGTGCTGCCATACATTTCAAATTTTTACAACTCGATAATATGTTTACTATCTATAACTTGTCAAGGTAGATTATGCTCTTCATTACTGCTGTCGTTATATCCCATATCGAAAAGTTGTTCGCAGGGACAGTCTTTGATATTCACCGTATCGATTACGTTACGTTTGTAATATTATTTGGGATGATCAACTTATATATATATGTATATATATGGCAAAAATTGCTCTAACAGACCAGAACCACAGGCAGTACGTAGAATATCATTTTTTAGAGTGAATACGATCTTTAAATTTTATCTTGGGACCGAAGACAATACCCAAATATTTGACTTTCCGTTCCCCCTGCATAGCATTACTATTAGTTATTAGTTATTACGTTTGTCCGCGGGACAGGGGATAACAGTCTTGGTGCGTACATTTTCCATTCACTAAAATAGGATAATATATCTGTCAGTGATCTGTGTAGATTACCCATAATTTCGGAGCTGAGAGTTGTTGTGTCATCAGCAAAAATAGACAATAGGTACAATAGTTCAACTGAGGAAAATCAAACATATGTATGTTATAAAGGAGATGGAGATATAAACAACACGACCCCCGGGAGCAGCCGTTCCGAACGGTGTGAATCAGTGTAAAGTCCGAGCAGTTAGGAAAGTTTCGATTATTTTTTGTTCGCTTCATATGGAAATTTAAATTTCTCCTCTTATGGGCTTAAGGCCTTCGTATCAAACTGAATCAAAAGCCATTTTGATATCTAATAGCAGCAGCATATCAGTTGCTTTTTAGAGGCTAAAATTCGTCTTAATTAGGTTTCTTATTCTGATCAAGGAATGGTCAGGAGTTGTCCTCACGGCAAACACAAACTGTTGGGAGTGGAATAATGTGTTTGGCCCTTCAGTGAGATCTGTCATTCTACCTTTAATCACATCACCTTTATGAGGATTTTACTGATGCTCGATAATAAACTGATGGGGCGGTACGATGATCAGCAGCGTTTTTAATTGGAATAGTTTTAGTTTTCTATCAAATACTTAATGGCTTCTCTCGGTAGTGCTTTAAGGCTGCTGACTGCTGGTACCATCAATACCTGGTGTTTTTTTCTTTTTTGGTTTTTTAAAGGTTTCTGATTATTTCTGAAATCTGAGAAGTATCGGTCAACGAAACATCTGATAATTTAAATAAATCCAGAACTGAGTTTTAAATGGGTTGCCAAGACAGACTGACATCCGATAATTTGAAACGAAAGTATTTGCTAAAACCGCACAATTTTCTTGCTTGATGGTATAAACGTTTCATTTTACGATCCGAATATTTAAGCCTTTTCTTAAGAATTTTTTTGTAAATTCCCGAAGTAGGCGTGTTTTCATCTAGTGACAACAATTTGCTTTTAAAGAACGTAATTTCGTCATGGATTCCAAAGTTCAACTATTTGTGTCGTTGCCACCTTCGACGATTGTTTTTTTATCATTTTTTCTTTGTATCACAACACTCGTAATGCGATAAGGGGGAGGGATTCAACTCTCATGTGGAGCTATTAGCAACATTGTGTAGAACGTGATCGATGTGATCGCCGTTGGAGATATTTTCGATGTCAGATGAGATTAAAAGTCCTTTTTAGAAATTGCGAGAGTTGTTCTAGTTCGCTGTGTTAGAATCACACTAACAAAAGTTCAAGTAGCTACAGCTACTATTGAAAGAGATTTTCGCAGGTAAATTCTCTGAGCTAAGATCATTTGTAACTATCGCTGGAGCGATAATGCGTGGTGTGTTGTAATTACGAGCAAATGAAGAATGAAATCTTGTCTGTTCGCCCTTGAAAAGGTACACGGGTATCACCTATCATCAGGATAAATGATATTAATGTTATACAATTCTAACTTTCCACACAAAAATTCTGCCGCAAGGAATTTGCTCCCATAAATAATCCCACAGCCATTGCGCCCTAGTATTAAAATCAGCCCCTAATAAATACCTGTTGCTTGTATACTGAGTCTATATATATGTCAGATGCGAATCGTAACTTCTTTACGTGATCTGCTCCCGCTAAACGCACTTGTACTGCATGGCTATGTCAGGGAGAACACCACTGTCACTCCACAAAAAGAACAAACACAAGAAATTTTCATAATTTTCATAATTTTCTTCTAAGCTCTGTTCACAATATTATAAAATAGAAAAAAATTGACTTGAAATTCTTGAACAACTTAAACGTTCCGTAAACAGTGCAATTGTAATACAACGCCAAAATTTCACGGATCCACTATTATTATGATGGTTTAATTTCACTAATGAAATTTTAGAAATAAAAATATGAAATAGTTTTCGATCTCTAATGGATGTTAATTTGCTCGAAGTATTTACCGTAGCCGTAACATAAAACAAACAAAAAAAAAACAAAAAATTGTTACCTTTTGTTAAGTTTCGCATCAAAACTTTTTTTTTTTTTTTTTCATTTTTTTCATAAAACTTTTTTAATTATATGAATGAAATAAGAGAGGAATACGGAGGCAACTGACTTAACTTTGATATATTTTAAGCGTTTTAATTAAATTACGTCGGCGACTATGTAGGTGTGTAATAAGAAAAATGATAAAGGAAAAAGTTTTTACACTACGTTACAAGTATCGGATCCATAACTCATGCTTAATGAGAAACAAGTGTATCGTCGTCAACTATGCTAAGGAAAGTTGGCGGAAAAAAGGACATTTTTCTAACTTCTGAACACGTCCTTGTGGTTTATCTGTATTAGCACATTTAAAATAAACTTTGGTCAGTGTACCAAGAAAAGGATAAAACATAAATCCAAGCAACTTTCTCTTCTTTCTTCTCTACATAAAAATTAAAGAACAGTTTTTTTCTTTTCTCTTTTCCTTTACTTGAAATTTTAAAGAAAACTTAGTACATTTTAATTTTTTGTCTAGCTGGCAATAAATACCAAAAAAAAAGACGGTGATGGGGGCGGGGGAGGGGGCGCAAGGCTTTGTAATTTAATATTCCTGACACACAAATAGCATTAGCCAAAAAAAAAAAAAAAGAGGAGAAAGAGTGTGTCTGAAATTTCTTCAATTTCCTTATTTTTTGTTTTTTTCTATAAACTCTTTGGCAAACGCAAAACGTGCTTGTGTCCGTCTGAGCATGAAACACTTGAAATTAAAACAAACTCAAGGAGAAATGAAGAAGTCAAAGGTCAAACACTAAAGTAATAGAAAAAAAAAAAAAGAACTTAGTCTAAGAGGGATGGGGAAGTGTTATGTGAAAAAAGACAAAGGCTAAGAGAAAGGAAGGAAGAGGAGGAGAAGGTGTGGAAAGAGAATTGAACAAAAAAGCATATTTTTAAACAAAAGAACATCAACTATAGAAAATAAGAAAATGAAAGAACAGCTTTTTGTTGTTGTTGTTGTTGTTATTATTGTTGTTGCTGTGAACGAAATTAGAGCACAAATAAAATGCAGGCGAACACATACGCGTACATATACATGCTTAAAGATCAGGCAAGTGAGCATATGAAAAATGGATGCAAAGCCAAGTTTTCGCATTTACACATACGCATATAAATAAAAACGCATAAACGCTCGCATTTATATATATATATATATATATATATGTATATATATCCATACCATTAATTCAACCTCACACAAAATGAACATAAAATGACAAAAGTGTAGCTGCTACCATCTTGTCATTGTATTGTATAATGGCATTTAATAAGAGTTTGGCAAAATATACTACATATGCCATATTTAGGCACTACTCACCCAATGTAGCAGCCCACCACTCGTTCACCCACATAGAAAAGTGCACATTCATGCAGTATAGTATGAGCAATGCAGAGAAGAGAAGATACGATACGATACGATACTATACTATACTATGCTATACTATATAGCATAACACATTTCCGTTCGTTTTTTTTTTTTTTTTGTTTTCCTCTATAAGAGGAAGGGTGTAATGCAAGGATATGCCTGATATAATGGCATGTGATGACACAGCGTCTATATGCGTATATGTGTGTGTGTGCTTTAGTCTAAAGTTTTAAAAGAAAAATTTGTATAGTGTAGTAAAAGAGAGGGAACATAGAGAGAGAGAGAGAAAGAGAAAGAGAGATAGAGAGAACGAAAGAGAGAGAAAGAGAGAGATGCGTTAAAAAAAAATAGTAGTTTTACTATATTTAACGATAACAATAGCAAAGGAAGAAGAAAAGATAATACAGCAAAAAGAAAAAAAAAAAGCGAAAACAAATACAATCGGTATGAAATGAATACAATACCTCACGTATACAAACATGCACAAATATTAACAAGAAGAAATTCATATAGGTGCATTGTCTCTCTCCCTTTCTCTCCCTTTCTCTCTCTCTCTCTCTCTCTCTCTGCTTTCCTTGTGGCTATACATATGCGAAGAAAGTAACATTTAACAGCAACAAGCTTTAGAAAACCATCACATGTGCATGGTGTTGAATGGCTTGTTGTTGCTGTTGTTGTTGTTGTTGTTGCTGTTGTTGTTGTTGCTGCTGTTGTTGTTGTTGGTGTTGTTGTTGTTGTGTTCCAATAACAATAAAAAGAGCATAAAATGAAAGAGAGCCTTTTTTGGGTAAAAAGTTTAAGAGAACATTTTTGATTAAATCAAAGAAACGAAAGAAAAAAAGGGAAACGCGTAACTTCTCTGATAAGAATTAAAAATGAAAATTCCTTTCATTTGCATTTTAGACAAAAGTCGCGCTTTGTATGTTGGTTGGCTTCATTTTGCTTTGGAAGAGAAGTTCGGGTGACACATTTCAAATTTGGCGTCTACACCTAGCCACTCATATCCATCCGTTATTCACACACATATGTCGCTCATTAGCTTTGCATTTCATTCTCTTCCGGATCCTTTTCGTTTTCTTCTTCGCCCTCTGTCTCTCTCTTTCTCTCTCTCTCCCTCTCCCCCTCGCGATTTCTCTCTCTGTGTCAATTTCAATAATAGGTTTCCCTAAGATATTTTAAAGTGGTTGGCATCAAATGTTGCTTGCAGCAGTTATGCACGAACATAATTCGTTATCAAGTTAAAATGAAAAATGAGCATCACAGTCATACGTTGTTAATACACAGCCGCATATAAAAATGTTTATGGATATGTAAGTAAGAATGCGTTCGGTAGTTTTTTTTTTTTGTTTTTGTTTTTCTTTTCTAATATAACATAAAGCACTTGTAAAGCAAAACCAAAGAGAGATAAATTGGGTTTTATATTCTAAAGGAACCAAAAGCATAAAATAGCATTCAATTTCAAAAAGTTTTCCATTTTGTTCCATTTTTTAAATATTGAATAATAATAATAATAATAATAATAAATATATCGGTATTTGCGTTAAAAGGAGGAGGAGGAGGAAGTCTTCAAACAAGATGCATTTCAATAATTCAATAAATTCACATAGACACCTACATATATGCATAGATAGAAGACCGGTTTTTATGCTGTTGACAGAAAATATATACCGACGAGAAGAACAGAATTTTATATTGATAGTCAATCCCCATCCGATTTGTGTGCAAGCCGTCGAAAGCAATACCTTTTCGGAATGTACAGCGAATTCGTACGTTTTTTCCTAATGTATAGCAAATTGATTGATTGATTGATTGATCGATTGATAAAAACGCTAAACCAACTTAACCTCTAGAATCCATCAATAAGAGATAAGAAGATAACCAAACCAATTTTACTAATTTTCTTTGATAAAAAGGAGAGCGTATTTACTTACTACTACATATACATGACCTGCTTTGTATTAAAAATGTTATATAACCTTGCAATATTAAAATTATTGCGTTTAAGGGAAAAAAAGAAATGAAAATAAGAAAAGATCAGAAGCTAGCTATATATTGATAATAGTAATTAATACTGGACCCCGCGATATACAAAGTATATATGTATATGAAAATTTGAATTCTTATTTTTGTCCAATTATTCAGAACGTATTCGTAATAAATGAAATTTGCCGAGAAGAGAAAACGGATATGGTTGAACGGCCCACCGAAAATGAAACAAACACACGCTGGCGAAAAGTATATTTAAAATAAAATCTACAATTTTTATTTATATTTGATATGCTTGCTGGCAGTTTTTGTATTTCTTTGAAATTTCTGTAAATTTCGAAATACTACCGTTAGGCAGACACAAATGGACCCGACAGGCATATATAACATAATACAGCAAACGAAATGACATAATTAGCATGAACAATCTTGTCACGCTCAGCCTCTCTCTCCCTATGGTACGGTACGGTACGGTACGGTACGGTACGTCAGTATTGAGTATCAAAATTTAATTTCATTACTTTTTTGTTTTCGAAATTTATTTCGATTAACTGTGCTGTTGATGACATTTTCTGCGCATAAAATGTGCATATACACTCACCTACATAAATAGTTAAATGTATGTATGTATATATGTATGTATGCATGTATATATCTATGAAAACTAAAACTAATTCGTTTCTCAGCGAAAGAAAACTCGAAAATGATTCTCCCACCGTCTGTTGCTTTATTTTTGGGACTATTTTTCCTTGTCAATGTGTGCAGTGTATAGTCTAATAGTAGTACTGCGTTGCCCGTATTTGTTGCTGTACTTATACGCCATTTCTTGATCTAAAAATAAATGATTAGAACGAGCAAAAGCAAATGTTAAGAACTGATTTTTCTTTTCATTCTGTTGTCGTCGTCCTCGTCGTTAAAAATTAACTCTTGGCTGGTTGCTGACAACTGGCTAATTTGATTTTATGCAAGATGCTGTTGGCGTGACAAAACACTTATAAAAATGAGTTGTGTTTATAATGAAAATAAAAAAAATGATGATAAATATTTTTTTTTCTTTTTTTGTTTTTTCTCCTATATTTATATCATTCTTCACTACAAACGAGCAGACCAGGAATATTTAGTAAAGAGTCATTACGAAAAATGGCTCCGCAATGAACTACGAGAACTATACATATGTTGTATAAGACGATTTTTGAAAACCTGCTTGTTTCAAACTTTCACTTAATTACGCATTCAATATTTGTGGTCATGTGTCCTCCTCTCTTTTCTTATGCCTAATTTTAGATACATTGTATGTTTTGTATTTCCTTATGTAGCACATACATGCTTGTTTTGTGTTACCGTACATCCGTCTCCAGAATTTCCAGAAGTCGTCATAAGCCGGGTGAGACCAGACCGAATCACTTATTTCTGGTCCTCGTTCCCTTATTGATGAAGCAGCTACGACCTTTCCACGGTCCCGAAAAGCTACTCTCTCCTCCTCCTCAATTGAAGTCAACAATCGGACTGGGAAATAAATATGACCTTCGACATCTTTTGCAAGCGATCATTTTCGATGCAGTGTAGACATCTATACCCGCATGCAAAGGACATCTGCTCTACAATTGGTTTGTACCGAAACTGAGTTTTCACACGATTGGAAAAGCAAGGACCAATGTAAAGATGTCACTTTCATCTTCCAGATTGTAGTGGCGTAAAATGATTCATGCCTGATAACTAATTAATACCCATTCCATAAATTTTGAATTTATTTCAATGCAAGATAAAAACTAATTGTTTTTTGCTTTATTTTTAACCTTAATCTCGTCACGCGGTCTCGTCTTTTAGTCCTCTTTGAACTTTGAGTGTAGACTTTTTGATTGTTTCATATTTTGTTTTTCCGAAAAATACAACTGCTTGTGTATAACATAACATCTTATGTGTATGGGTGTAACTTGTTTGGCTGCACAAGTGATCTTGAATTGAAAACGAGAAACAATGAGATTTTAATTATCTCCACTATTATCATAAGTAAGTGAGAGTCACATCGTGCTATAATCCGTTTTAAAACAAACGGGGTAAGATCAGGGCGAGTTAAAGGATGTCAAATATTTAGTAAATAAAAGAAAAAAGCGAAAAATCGTGACATCTTTAGTGGCGTGTAACTATGCTAAGGGCGTATCTGGCATCTATTAATTTAGTCGAAACAAATTGGCTTCGGTAAGTGGGCCAAGTCTCCGCAAAAAATCGTTTGTTACAAATGTCACTTCGACAAAGATGGTAAAGGCAGGCTTATGGAAAAATTAGTAATGCTCGCCGAAAAAACCCGCACCAGTACAGCACGCACGCAAATCGTTTGCTCATTACAAAGTCGGCTCACTTTCAAGGAGATTCATAACACAGCATAAGAAATGGGATAATGCAAAGCCCCCATTAGTGTAGCCCAATAATAGAATAGTGTTTTGTGATTGGTGACGCCAGAAGGCTCTTCTTCAACTTCTTCAACTTCAACTCGACTACACAACCGACTCGATCACCCTCTGCGGTTAAAAATCGATTAATTCGATTAATTTCCAGGTTCAGAATTGATCATTGGCTACCTTTACCCTAAATTGAGCGAGTTAGCCTAGGAAGTTTTGCACCACAAGCACCATAGATCGCACTCGTACAGGTTACCATTTGTTTCCTTTTATACAGTAGTTGTAACACTGTAAAGCTTTCTTTGTTTTTTTTAAATCTTCGTGAAAAACGTCACCCGCAGTCCGTCTTCTATTCTAACATATTCGGCCAAAAATTATCTGAAATTGACAATTATTTCAATAGGCGCGGACCATGGAAAATCGTATCTTTGTACGTAGCGTTTTATACAAGAATGCTGGTCGACTTTATCGTGGTGCAAAATAGTGCATCAGCCAGTAAGTCCCAGCACTAATTTTTTTTTTTTTTTGTTTTTACAAAACTAATCAACATAGAGCACTATGAAGGGCACTATGTCCGTCCTTCATGTGCGATACAATCTAACAACAATCTTTACAATAATTTATTCAGACCTTCGAATAAATTATTGTATCGATCAAATCGATTTCCCCAGTGACCATCTATCACATTTATTTTTTTACCTCCAACACATCCTCTTGAGAATGGCAAACGGATAGTAGCCGTTAAGTGTCAAAGAATACTATGGGTGGGATAGCAAGTCAAACTTTAATTTATGTAATTTTTTCTTCATGTAAGCGTTTACCAAATGGCTTTATCATGCCCAAATTTTCATCCAGAATAATATCAATATACTTTCGAACGTCCACTATCTCTTGATTGAGAGTAATGTTCACAATCTAAGGGTCTTTCCGATTTTTTCTGGCATAAAAAACTCTTTTCAGCATCAGTCGGTAGCCGTACGAACTGTCGAGAAACTATTTGTTGTTTGACAGAGAAGAATTGCTGAGCTTAAGCGGTAATCAATAGACGAAATATGAGTTGCTCTTACCGCCTCTGCAGCTCGTTAACTTGGTTCGGTACCAACCGAACAGGGCGTATATGGAACGCAGCCTTTATTTACCACAGCCCGACGTCATATATTTGCGTCAGTGTAAAACAACTTTTATTTCACTTTTTTTCTAAAAATCTATTCCATTGGAAGTCATCAGGCAAAAAAATCATAAAAAAAAATCTTGCAAGACCTTGATAGTGAACGGATTAAGCAATTGATCGAAATGCCATAAAATTTTTCTTTGAAACGTATGCGTAACGCTCTTGTAGTTTGCTTGCTTGCAATTTTGAGGAGACTCTGAAGAAAACGGTTAGGAAATAAACCACATCTTAGTCTTTTTTTTTTCAGAATCAGTTATACCACTACACTATATGCCACATGTAACTCCTTTAAATGGCTTGTTAGCGATTAGTTTTTCTTTGCTTCGAACAAAGCGAAAAGCAGAGTGAAAGAGAGAGCGAAGAAGACTTTTATACACTTCTTATGCTACTCGAGTTTAATCCAAACATATCCTTCATGAAGTAAGTCGGCCAGCCACTCCCTTCTGCACGGGAACTGTGTCTTATTGAAAAAAGGCTATAGCTCGATTTCTTCTTTCAAAAGCAAAACTCGAAAAACGAAAGTAGTGTATGTTTGTATAGCGCTACTTGTAAAGGAAAAAGTTCGCAGACACGGACTTGCTAATTGAAATTGTTTTTCATTAATCGATCGATAAGCAAGCGACACCGATTAAATGAAATTGACTTTTTTTTATATACAATTCCCGGCTGAGCATATACAGGATAATAGGAGGAATAACATTATCGCGAGTATTGTCTACTTTTCACCATGCGACGGTGGGCTTTTAGTTTTCTTTAATTGCGAATAAGCGCAAGATATTTCAATCATTGATTTACTGAACGATTGAAGGAAGAAAGTATGTAAGAAAGATTGTGTTTGGTAAGAGTTTGGACTTTCGAGTAGTCGATGAATAACTAGAAATCAATTAAGTTTACGCTAGCCGCGAATTCACAGACCGATAGGCTTTTTCACGATGCCCGCGATGTTTATATTCAAGTCTATATATATTGAAAATTTGAAATTTCCAAGTATAAAACTATATGTGGAAAAAAAATTATGAAAATCATTTATAATCCTTTGTCTTAAGACATCCGACCGACCTATTCATTATATTCACTGTCTGTGTGCGTAAGTGTAGCTGCTCGTCTTTTCATGTACATATGTAAATATTTTGGGACGAATGAGTGACATATGATTGTTCCCGAAATATCGCTTGTTGTTGTTGTAAAATAGGAAAATTCAAATTGAAAATCTGGGATTGTCCTTAAAAGACCTTAGAATTATGAAGGGGGATGGGGGGTGTGGGGAGGGGCAAACAAGTTCAGACATATGTGCATTTGTGCAAATCGATTTGCAATTTCTTTTAATCAGACTCTTGAGAATTTGAATTTTCTTTGTTGCGACAACGTTGTTGTGTTGCCGTTTGCCATTTAGGCAAAGGAAATGAAATTTTATTGAAATCGTGATTGTCTTACTACGTAGAACGTGTAAAATTAACGAAAGCATTGTTCGCATGCATTCATCCCAAAATTTAATTAAAATTTAATTCGAATTTTTCTCTTTTTTTTTTTTTTTTTTTTTGAAATAAATCTTATATAAAACATCTATTAAAATTTGAAACGAAACTTATATGCGGAATTTTTTTCTTCTTTTCACAGTCAAAGGAGAATACAAAGAAAACAGATTGCCAACGACAACAAACACATACATAAACGTAATATTAAAATATTTTTGTATGAAAAAATTAACAGCAAAAAGAACAACAACGACACAACGTAAACATTATAAAAACGACGAAGAAGGAACAAAAAGCAAATAAAGAGCAAAAAAGGAAGACAAAGGCAAAAAAGTAGAAAAAAGAAAACAGAAAACAGAAAAAAGCAAAAAGACAGCAGCAATATTCTAAAGGTTTGTTGCTTTTGTGAGAAAACAAAATAGAAACGAAATAATTTTTAGAGGCGAAGGAAAGCGAAAACACCGAAAAACTTCTAGCTGCTGCAAAACAAACAAAAAACAAAAAGAAGAACAAGAAGAAGGAGGAATAAGAAAAAACAACGTGACAAAGCGTAAACGTTTCAGCTGCCGAAGTCGCACGCAGTCGTTTATCTAAAAATATCTATCGCTAGTGTTTGCGACACTCTATTCGTGCTCGAACAGAAACATAAATAATCAAAGCAACACTAACAACAACAACAATAATAATAAAAAGCAGCAACAACAGTAACAGCAACAGCAACATCAAAATCAACATCAACACCAACAAAGCAATAGCATTGGCTTCTTTCGCTTCGGACGCTGCTGTATTAATCTGAATATTTACCGCACGCACCACTGTATTCACATTCAATACGTACTTAACGAGTGATCGAAATTTGGTTGTTAAAATTCGCTACAGTAGACAAAGATAAAACAAATCATACAAAAAAGAAGCCAATCGAGGAGACTCATTATTATTATTACTGCAGTTATATATTAATTATTGTTATTATATTAATGATATAGATATCGGCGAGATATCTTCTAATTGCCTGCCTTTGTAACTTGCAACGTAAAAAGCCATTCTGGAAAATATTGAATCTCAGTCGCTCCATTTCTCTTCTTCTTTGTCTCGCCTTCTTGTACAAACATCACAGACATATATAGTAAGCGCATCAATTTTTTACCACAATATATATGTATATTAAATCCATATATATATGTATATATGCATTTATATATATATATATATACACATACATATATATTTATATAGATTGTTGTCAATCATAATATTGCATTTATTTCTTTTCTTCTCCTTCTTCTCTTCTTTTCTCGCCTTTTTTTCTTTATTCGTTTACTTGCGCACCTGTGTGTACAATTTCATAGTGTTTTCGATAATTGTGTTATATTATTGTAAAAATATTGACAACATTATCTTGCAATACGTCATCTCAATTACGTCTTTTAAGAGTAATTGAAAGTACAACAGGAAGAACAACAACAGCTCCAAGAACATTTCTAAAAATAGAAGTCGTCAAAATTCAATTTTTTCGACTTCTATTAATTGATTGCTTGCTTGCAAGGGCGCTTTTGTTTCACCAAACGCCTTAATTAACAAAACATTCAAAATTCTACCTATAGCGGCAAATTTTAAAATTCATCCACAAACAATGCATAAAATGGCAGCACCGAGCGGAGCAGCGCCGACGGCGGCTCTTGAAGCTCCACTATCGGCGCCCAAATACGGTACACTGATACCGAATCGAATTTTTGTAGGCGGTATAAGGTAAGTTTTCTATATTATCTCTCTTATATGAACACAGCTGTATGTATGCACATACACATACACATGCAATGCGTATAGAAATGTCATATAATAAAACACCCATCCATCTCTACGCATAGTCATTGAACTCTCATATCGAGTACGTAATACTGCAGTACACATATATGTAACGATGTGCACACACATATATATATATGTTTTGTATAATAATGACTGGATATCACAAAAAAAGTAGGGCCGTTTACGTCACGCCCTTAAAGCGGGTTTCCTATTAACGATTTAATCGACCATTGAGGTATTCCCGTGTCCGTTTAACGCTGGTTTAGAGATTATATCTGCGTTGGAATGCAGAGTCCAGTAATCATATTTTATTTCCTAATCGAGTCCAGTTTCTATACAGCTTTAATGGCGTAACTTTATATATTAAAACAAATATCGGATCGATAATTTAAAATTTTAGTCTTTCAGGTTTATCGATCGAGTTGAGTTCTTCTTCAATTAATTTTTTTCGTATTGCGATCGAGTTGCGATACTGAATAGAATTAATTATTATTCAGAAATTTTATAGACAATGCAACGAGTGCAAGGTGTAGTCTAAGCTTCGAAGCTTAGAAGAGTTGTTTCATCTAATTTTCAGTTCATTTACCATCAATTCTCTGAAGGGGATTGAGATTTGCTATAAAAAGTCGAAATACGACACTCGTATTATCGAACGATTGCAATAAATTTTTCCTGTGACAAAAATAGAAAAAATTTCCCATCGTTTTGTGTTAAGCCAGTACGGACTTCACATGGACTCGCAAACAACGCTAATTTATTGTTGCTGTTATACGCGCTTATCGGTTAAACAAAAATCAAGACTTCGAATTTTCCTCACCTCCGGTGCGCTGCCACTGTCGTCGTCCTCCAGTTATGATATTTGTTAAAAAGGCAATCATCATTGCGTTTGTCAACCTTTCGGAATGAGATAAAAATAATTTACATGAATTACAACACACACACACACACACACACACATTTTTTTCCCAATTTTGTATTTTCTTACATTTTTCTTAATTAAATTTTAGCGGTGATACCACTGAATCCGATTTATGTCGCGTCTTTTCCGCCTACGGTAATGTTAAATCAACCAAAATTATTGTGGATCGCGCTGGTGTTAGTAAGGGATATGGATTTGTTACGTTTGAAACGGAACAAGAAGCTCAACGCCTGCAAACTGATGTAAGTCCTTAAGATTCTAATTCAAATGCTTTCACACATAGCTTTTTGCTGCATAAAATTCTTTAAGCGAAAAAAACTCCTTAAAAATTTAGAAGACGTTTAAAAAAAAAAAAATTTTTTTTTTTGTTTTTTCTTTTTCTTATAAACATCGCGGCAGTGAGTTTTTTCCCAATTAAAGAAAAGCCTGAATTAATCTATTCTTTTTTTTTTTATTTATTTATTTATTTTTTCAAACATGTACACCCTTCTTTTACACATATACTATGACGGAGTGCAGGACATAACCTAAAAATGATTTAAAGAAAAAAAAGAAAAAAAAGCAATACATATTTACATATATATGTATATATTAATATATATATATTACATATATATTAATATATATATATATATATATATATATATACAAGTATATGTACCTGTAGAAAAAGAAACGAAACTGCGTGTGAAACACTACTACTGCAACTCCACGTAACAAAAAGAAACGCAAGAGAAAAAAAAGAAAAAGAAATAGAAAGTGTGTGTTTCAATTTTTTTCTGCTTCATCTAAGAGTAAACTACCACAGCTCACGCAACCGAAATGAAAGGAAAGAGAAGAAGATCTTTGTGTTGTTCTATTTTTATGATTAAACATCCAAAGCAAACATTTCGTTTTCGTTACATATTCTTATGTTGTTCTTATTTTTTTTTCTCTTTCTATACTTTTGCTGTTCAGTTTTTCTTTACATTTTTTTTAAATAAATTTTTATTACTAAAAATTACAAATAGAAATCAGCAGGCAATGGAAAACACAAAAAATCAAAAAAAAAAAAAAAAAAGAGAGAGAAGCAAATTTTAGTGCGTTTTTGTTAAATTCTTGTGTTTGTTGCAAATTGAAAGTTGAGTTTCTTTCTATATTTAAAATTGAAATTAAAAAAATAAAAAGCAAAAAACAAAAAAGTCGGTATTTGCCGTGAGGCGAATTTTGAATACCCACCACTGCCATTTTTTGACGGCTGTAGTCGAGATACAAAATACTTTTTCAATTGTGAATAGAAATGCTTGCCTATATATACATATATGTAATCAAGTTTGGTTCCAGGAACTAAACTCTGCACATACAGTTTCGGTGACAAGTGCATGTAAGTAGGGATAGAGTTTTGTTTTGCAAAACTTACCGACCGATTGGGTGTTTAACATGCCCATGGGCACTGTCCAGTCCAGGACGCAATAGCCAAATGTGATTTTAGTACGCTGGTCGCCTGATGTCGCCTATCGGAACCTGAAGTCCGTAGTGGACCCAAAATTTCAATGACCCTCAGCAGATATTTTGAAATAAGTCATCGCATGCTATACTTATTTGCCCCAAATTTATTGATCATTCCCGACTTTTTTTTCGTTTTTTGGACCATCCTCTCTATCCTAGTTTCTAATTCAAATTCAACAGTAGCTGACATATATGAACCAAACGAAAGGAAAAATAAAGTAACTTTCTTTCTGATTCGAATATTAAGATATATATATCGAATGAGTGGTATGAACGACAAAGTAATATATCATTCTTGTCCTTCGGTGGTGGGTATAAAAGCAAATCATTGAATCAAAAACGCCATGAATCGAAAGCAGTGCTGTATTGTGAAACTTTGTTTAACATGTTCTGTTGATTGCTCATGAATATTATATAACACATTGTTGATAAATAATCGAATATTTATTAATTGGCTTACGCGCTAGGTAGAACACCGAGAATAATATTGAAAAAATAAAAAACGAGTGCATGTCAACTTGAAAAATTGCCTTTTTTTTAAAGTATACTTTTAGTTTTGTTTATTTAACAAAATTAAAAGTCTTCCTTAAGGCTATTTTTATTGATTATATATTGAAGCCTATTTTTTTGGGGCTCATATCACACAAAATATAAATATATACATATTTATTTTCTTTTCTTTCTTTTTATTATTATGAAAAATACTTAAGTTGACCTCTTGTACAAGAATTATAAGTAAAACAAAAACAAAAAGAGCAAATTTATCATCATCCTATCCTCCCTTCTGTAGACCTAACAATTTGTTCTCTTCTTGTGTTGTGTGTGTGCGTATTTATCATATGTATAAGTTGCCTAAAAATGCCTTTTGTTCACTTGATCATAAATATTGTAATTATTTTATAACTCTTTGTAAAAGACAGCGGCACTTGCCAGACTTCCTTTTTTTTATTACCCTGAAAATTCATATTTATATATATCTTAGTAGTTATCAATTTGAGTTGAGCGTAAAAAAAAATTTTGAAAAACATTTTTTTTTTTACATTTGCGATTGCCGCCTCACTTGATTCTTTATTGTTGGAAGTTTTCAAATTTGAATCACTAATCGAAAATTATAAATATATGACTTAATATGGTATTTCGCGACGGTCTTGAGATTGTGTTGGGAGCGTTGGTAATGTATTGCGAAAAATTCACCCAAAGACGAATTTTAATTTATTCTCTGATCACATTTATATTTACGCAATTATGAATTAGTTTGCTGTACTGCTGCGCCCTTAAGCTGATGACTTGACGTTTTGTAGATATAATAATCAATTCGTTTTGTGCCATATTTGCATTTCCTCCTATACACACGATATCGATTTCTAAGGCCTTCTGTCCTTTATATCATTATCATCCGCCCACTCGAATTCTGTTGTTGCTGTCTTGTTCTTTCTTTTTCTTTTTTTGTTGTTGTTTTATTGTTGTTGCTGTTTAATAAGCCCTAAAGCTTTGTAAATATTTCAAATTATTTTGCTAACCTTTTTTAGTAAACATCGTTCGGTGAGCATACATACATACATATATATATATATATATATATATATAGATATATAGGAGGTTTTGTTTATCAAATCTATTTCTGTTATGTGTATGTGTTAGGCTTCAATTTGTAAATCATGTGGATTTTTATATCTGTAGGTGGTTTTTCTCTAAAGTACTTATATATAAATTAATTAAAATTCAATAAATTATTTAATAAATTGCGAATTCATTTGTAATAAAATAACAATAAAACCACAAACTGATGCCGCAACCGTTAAAATAGTTCTCGAGAGTACATTACCGTCATCACTCAAGCAAATACGAACTTGTAACGTATGTTGAACGTGTGACATATAAGAAATACATACGGAGCATAGGGTTTATATAAGGAACACTATATCGGGTAAATGGCGTTCAAGAGGATTTCCTGGCATTGTTCCATGAACATTATGATATACCGCTCAATTTTTTTCATTTAAGGCGTTCAACGCCTTTTAATCGCAATGTGGATGATTAGCTGGCTTCTTCGAGTCTTGATTCAAATGAATTGAATCAGGCATGAAGCAATACTTGAACATTGTACCGAACCAACGTCCGTCCCGGCCCTGAAATCCCAGCCAACGCTTTCACGAACCACTTGGATCTTGCGTAAGCCGAAGGGCGAACAAAATGTTCGGGATTCATTCAATCTCACTAAATAATTGAAGCCAATCTTTTCGCCGTCCACCGCAAAAATGACGCAAAATTCAGATCTTGCGTGAATTTTGGAAAACTTTTCGGTTTAAGGTCTTTAAGATGATTGTTTGGGATTGTTACAACTTGAACTCTTGTTCCGAATCTTTTCCCTAATAATTTCTTTGATTAGAAAAAAGTAAATGTCGTTGGGCTTGGGATTTTCTTTTCATTTCAAAGATATGACGACAGTCTAATAGTCATGTTGCTTTTTAGATTAGATAGCATAGATGTTCACATACAATTACGTTGTTACGGTAGCAATATAAAAAATCTTGCAAAATCTTAAACATCAATAAATCTAAATCAAGTGATCTTTGCTGGCTAACATAACGACATATTTGAATAAAAGTTAAAGTCAGCAGAATGATGAAAGGAAATATTCGAAAATAGTTTAATTGATTGTTAATCTTTAAAAATTTTTCCCATTTCGATCGCCCAGATATCGTCTGAGATATCGGTCGAGTCAAGGTTGCCATTTAAAGCTACAATTGGCATTCGTTGCGATTGCCAAGGTCCGAGATGTAACTAATTGATCACGCGTCGACAGGTTCGCTAGGGATGTGAATCTGAGTTGTTGTGCCATTTTGCTTATACGTTTGTATACGTTTTTCCCTATCCTTTATTGAATTTTCATTTCATGACTATGAAAATTTTGTACATGTTTCTCTTCAAATTATTCGTAATGTCCTGTTTTGTATGGCAGAAAACAATTAACAACTGGTGAAAAGTTCTGCTTTTATAATATGAATACGAACACACTTCTACTTCTCACACACACACACACACACACACATATATATATATATATATGCGTGCACATATATAAAATTATAATTAAAACGTTATACTTTGTAGCCTTCAGAATCATCTTCCACACAGACACAATGGCGAACAATGTGGCGGTGTGGTTCCCTTCTCGTTAACCTACATTTTAAACTTGCATAAAATAAAGGAATTCATTTTCCCAAAAAGGAAAACGAAGAAATTTTGTCATCCTGTACGAAAGGGACACAGAAAACCATTAAAATGTTAAACAAAGTTTTTCTCTGCACTTTGAAAAAAAATGAAAGCAAAAAAAAAAAAAACGATTTTTTTTTGTAAGTTAAATATTTTATTACATAAACTTTCTCTCATTTCTTAAGTGAAATTTTTCTTATTTTACATTACACATTTTGCCAATTGCTTTGCTACGACCACAAAGATGCATTCGAGATTCTAAAATGGGAGTTCTAGTGCATTGGTAGTCAATACTTAACGAATTTTTTTCCCAACGGGAGAGGGAAAGTGAGAAAGAGATCCAAGCTCTTAGCTTGTATTGATCGATTCATGGGAGAGGTGAAAACGTACTTTTCGATCCATCGAAGATGGCAAAAGCTTGTACTAATTCTGGGTTCTTTCATTTTGCCCCACTCCGAAGTACTATTTCAGCGATATACCAACTCCCACCTTCACTGGTCCGCCCATCGGTTATCGCTGATTAAAATTCTCGAGGCCAAGCTTGACGTTTAACATATATTGCGTTTGAAAACAAATTGCATTCGGTCGCACCTCACGCGATACCAAACAGTAGCTGGAAAACTGAAATATGAAAATATGAAAAAAAAAAAAGATGTGAAAACTTTCCAACAATATTATCAATAATTAAAAACTTGTGTACAAGATAGATAAACAAGCAAATCTGAAATTCTGCAGAACAATAAAAATGAAAAAGTGATGTCGCGCCACAGGTGACCTGTGGTCGATCAATTGACAATCGATGTAATAAACTTTGCAATCGTGTTGTTTGCTATACATGTTCATATGCAGATGGGATTGGATGGGTAATGGGAATATATTCGTCTCAATCCGCATATAGTTGTCTTACTTTACTCTTATATATTAATTATAACAAAACAAAGTTTAGGTAGATTTTTTTTAGTTAAAAAAAAAAAGAAAAAAAATTATTTTCTGCTGTAATTAAAAAATTTTCCAATTAATACCGTTCACTATTTTTGCTCCTATCCATTACTCCATACTCTATGTATAAACATATATACTCCAACTAATGTCGTTGTTTCTCCTTTCCCATATTGTTGTCGTACAAAGCTCACTTTTTCCCCATGTATTTAGTAGAAAGAAATCCATATTTGTTGCTTTCTTCCCTTATCGACAATAGCACCGTCAACCAACCGAGTTCTGCACTTTAATTTCTCGCCTCCTCACTCACCGACCAAAAGTAAAAGAAAAATGTCTACTAATTAATTAATAATGCTTTTTAGTAGTGAAATGAACAAAGAAAAAGAAAAAGAAAAAGAAAAAAAGAAAAAAGAAGCTTTTTTCATATTCGTTTGTGAGATTTTTTTTTTCGTTGGTTTTTTTGCGCTTACACTTCTTCCTTCATAATTAAAGACTTTATGCTTGAGAGTACTTGGTATACAACTAGCTGCTAGTAGTTCTTTTTTTTTTTTGTGTAAGGAATTGAAAAAAAAAATTTAAAAGGAAAATTTATGCAATACTACCACTTGTAGAGCCTCTTTCCTTATTTTCATTACGTTGCACTCGACAGTTTCCTGACTTCATTTTTTGCGTACTGTTTATATCTACAATTTTTTTCAATTATATTACGCTTAACATTATATCGTTTTTAAAATGATTTTTTTTTTTTTTTGTTTTCGTTTTTGTTTCTTTCTTTCTTTTTTTTTTTTTGTTGTTGCCTAATTCCTCGGTAAATGCATTTAGATTTCTCATGCCTTTACTTCCAATTCAATTCAATTTGTCGCTCTTTCTTCAACTAAGTCATATATAGAACGTATGTAAATATAGATGTGTACGATAAAGTTTATCCAATGTAAACCTCTTTCTTCTATTCGTTACTGTTATATGCTTTTAAAAGCTAAGCGTAAACAGATCGATTGACTGACTACATAGATTGTCCCTCTCTGTGTAATTCGAAAAAATTATTTCTGATAAAAGGAAAATCGTACAAAAACAATTGTTGTCATCCACAGGATGACAATTGCACTAGAAAGAAACACTATGCGCCAGTTCAGGGGGACACGAAATTGTATTACTTTTTGTTTCTTCCTTCGCAGCAAAGCTTCCGAGCTCAGGGGCACTGCTCGCTCAAATAAGTCACAAGTGATCGCGGCACAGCTTAGAGCTTAGACGGTGCAGAGCATCTTTCACAAGTTACAGTTACAAGTGATCGGAAGAAAAAAAAGCATACAGCAAGCGATATAATTCATCTCGTATTCACTGCCAGTTCAAGTGTTTTCTTAACGAATTGTGCAAGAAATGACTGAACATTTTCCTCCTAAACAATAATCTTATCGACGTTAGCAGTTTCTTTTGTTTGTTCGTTAGTGAGCATCTCGAAAGGAGGACACACCTTATAATCACCTTGTAGCCGCACCCTGTAATCTGGGAGTAACGGAATGATAAACAGAATGAAATCGTAATGCATTTCGAAAATGTATATCGAGTTACGAGGTCGAGACAAAATCCCCTTTACTTGGAAATGTGACTGGAGGGCGTTATTGATATTGCCTTCCTTCTGTCCTTCTTATATCCTTCTATCTTCATAATGTAGTTTGCAAAAAAAGATAGGCGTGGATAAAACTACAGTTCCTACGTTCCTATATCTATTTCTTCAACACACTTAAATAGCTGTTTTTCCTTTCCTTTCCGTTTTTTTTTTTTTTTTTTTTTTTTTTTTTTTGCTTTATTTTTAACATAAAATAATGAAATCAAAAAAAAAATGTGTTCATGAAGCATGTGTGAATTGAAGACTTTCGCTACCAAGCCATAGGAAGAAATCCTTCTCCACAGACTTATAAACTATTTTTGATTGATTTTTGGCAAGTACGTGGGGTTCTTATGTAAATCGTTTGGTAGCGATTATGCGCAATATTTCTTCAACAAAACAAACATAATTATGCCATTGATAAAGTGAATACATAATAGGGACATAAGTTTTCAAATTAGTTTACGGTACGAGGTACGGTAAACGATGTTATTGGGCCTTCAAACGTTCGACATTAAAAATTTCTCGCATTTCTTTCATGATTTCCAGGCATCTTTTATTTATTTTTTTATTTATTTTTATTATTATTATTATTTTTTTTTTTTTTTTTGTTTTTTTGTTTTATAATATAAGAACAGTTTCTCTGGCGTTTCGAACTTTGTAATATGCCTTGGTCTCAGAAAACCCGTTAGAATACGTATATCTCTTCACAATCAACAAGTAAAGTAAATTCCAGCTTCACAAGATTAAACCTTTTTCCTATTTTTGAATCTATTCGAAAGACCCGAGCGATTTCTTTATTCATTAAATTTTGAAAAAAATGGTGACAAAATCTCCAACTATTTCGAATCTTTCCGATCCGGGGCTATCGATAAAATGAATCATTTTTTGTTAGTAGGATTATAAGAAACAAAGCTGCCATGCTTGGGGCAGATAATGAAACAAAGCCGGGAATTCTTAGTCTCAGATAATCCTAAGTCGGAATAACTCTTGAATACTGTTCTGGAAGAAGGGGAAGAACATTCAGTCTCGTAGACCGGGCGTCTTCGATAGGCTGAAAAGCCTATCCGCAAATGTCTTTTCGCACATATAATTTTAATTTTTGGTTCAATTGCCTTACAAGTTATTTTGTGGTCTTTAATGAGGATTTCGTTCGTTTGAGGAACTCGTCTGTTATTGTTTTGTGTCTTCTCAGCAAACCTGGTTGACTACTATAGTTTTTGATATCGAAAGCTGTAGCACACTTTTCAGACATACTACTCAGCCGTTTTTAGGAAAAGTAAGTTTTGATGGTTAAATTAGGATCTGATGATGCGATAATACTAGTAAGGAAGGACCTCTGTCGTAAATCCTTTATTTTTATTATATTTGATCAGCAACATTCATTGACTTAGTGGCCTTAGCCACTTATAATCCCATCTGTCCGCACATATATCTATTCTTTTGGTTTGATCGGTTCTAGGCTCGTTCATCTGGTGGCTGCCCTTGTCAAAACTCTTATAAAGCTGTTTCAAAAATAGATCCGAGCGGGCGTTTATGCTCCAACTAGAAAATACTTCCAAGTAAATACAACAATCGTTGAAGTTCAACTCATTTGAAAAGAAGAAAGTAAAAGGAAAATGTGCGGGCTGGGCTGTACGGACCGGACGAAAAAACAAATAAAAATAAAAAACTGAATTTACAGACAAAATATGGTTGTTTTCAAACGAATAATAATAATAATAATATTATTATCTATTTTTGCACATATTTTATTGAACAGTATACGTACATTATGCCATACAAGTTCGTTCAGGGATTGACAGGTTGGCCACCTCTGCTTTAGTTGGTAATTGCAACTGTAAAATCAGCTGACGCATTAAATATATTTTCGCTTCGTAGTTAAGCACTTTTTTTATTGTAATTAAAAGATCGTTTAGGCTTTTGCTTACCAAGCCTCCAAGTGACTAACAGCGATAACTTTTTTCAATTTGTAGAAACAATTATTTATTATACAATGTAACCCATTATTTTACTAATACTGACTTTTTGTTGTTGTGGTGTAAGTCTTCGTTATCTTATTTCGAAAAGGAAATTTTTCGCCAGTACTCCGAAATTTTGCTGCGTTAACTAAGATGACGAAGTTTCCGAAATTGCGAATAAAAACGCCTTCATTTATATATTTATTGTTATTATTAGTATTATTATTATTATTATTATTATTATTTTGTTAAAATTGTCTTTCTTGTTTTATTGTGTTTTCTGATTTCAATTTTTTTTTTTTTTTTTTTTTTTCAAATACAAAAATTTTCCTTTTTATTATTATATTATATACATTTTAGTTAAATGCGAAAACGTTTTGTAAATGACAAACACTATCATGCCTTGGAAATGTGTAAAATTGTGTTAACGAGTTGATTACGTTGCGTTACAATTTTTCAATTGATTCTTTTTTTTTTTTTTTGTTTTTTTTACACATATATACATATAATGGAAAATAAAAATCAATCCTTAGATGAGCGTTTTAAAGTTCGAGTTCGTTCGTTCGTTCGTTCGTTCGTTCGTTCGTTGGTTGGTTCAATTTCAATACGTTTTTACCTTCTTTGTGTTGACGTTGCGTTCATACTTTAACTGCAAACAAATTTTTACAAAAAGTTTCTTTAAGTTACATAACGTTACATATTTTTTACTAATTTTTGTTCGAAATGAATTCAATTCAATCTTCTATACCATCAAATAAACTGAAAAGTATAAACCGAAGTTTTTTGTTTATTTAAAAAATAATTTTCAATTTTCTTTTCCTCTCCAATCGCATAACTAAAAACAGGGTGAATGCGTTGTGCTCAGAGATCGTAAATTGAATATAGCGCCAGCCATAAAAAAACAGGTAAAACTATCCCTTTCGTAAAATAAAAATATAAATATAATATAAAATTAAATATTAAATATGACATTTTTATTTACAGTCTATTGTGGCTACAAATGGTGCTGTTTATTACACTACCACACCACCAGCCCCCATTAGCAATATGCCTATTGATCAATTTGCCGCCGCAGTTTATCCACCAGCAGCAGGTAATTTCACTTCAAATTTTCTTCTCACAATATTGCGCAAAATTACATAATTAGCATCTCATACTCAGTAGGGGAGTTAGGGAAAAGAAAATCGTTAAGGCTTACAGAGGATTTCAGGGAAAATCATATTATCATCTATCTTTTATCCAAAGGGACATCGCACACAGCGCTCAACGAGTATTTGTGTCAATATTTGCATTTTTGCTTTTTGCAAGCAAGAGGATGTTAAAAGGTATATACGGCCTCTGTTTGATCCGTGACATTAAGCCAACCGAAACAGAGAGAGAGAGCTCCTTCTAGTATAATAAATTCCGCAATGAAATTCGAATCAATGTCTCTCGCTATTGTTTCTTCTAATCTTTCCTTGAAGGAGAGATTATTTCGCTTTTGAAAGTCGAGAAAAGACGAGGGATCGGCCAGTTCCAGTCAAATTTCTTACAAAAGAATTATTTCTGGTGTCGATTAAATCGAGAAAGCCAAATTTCCCCCCACTTCAGATAGTCACCAAAATCGCAAGACTGACTTTTGTGGAAAGAATGCCAGTCTTTCGTAACGGACTTAATAGAAGAATTAAACAAAATTTCATTTGTTTTCATTTTTGACGATGTTACCCCTTATGTTTTCGGCAAAAAACGAAAATTTCATTTGTTTTCATTTTTGACGATGTTACCCCTTATGTTTTCGGCAAAAAACGAAAATTTCATTTGTTTTCATGATATATTTATTATCCATGTTTTTGTTGTTAACATAACATTATAATAAACTCAAAGTTAACGATTTTACAGCCGCTGCTGCAGCTGGTGTGCCAACAATTTACCCACCTTCAATGCAATATCAACCATTCTATCAATACTACAGTGTGCCAATGGTAAGTAATTGGGCTCTGGGATATTTTTCGCATTGTCACTTGTATATATGCATAAATTCTCAGTGTATTCTCTTTATACTTATGTAATATCCTTTTTCTTTTTTATTTCTTTCTAAATTTTTAATATTAACAGAATGTACCCACCATTTGGCCCCAAAATTATCAAGGTATGTAATCAGCAAAAACAAAATAAAAAAATAAAAAATCGAAAAATAGTCACTACTACTTCAAGCCACTAAAAGCATAATAAGACCTACTACTACAACTGCATTTACTTATTTCCTTACGGGTTGGTTGAATTTATTTTTTTTATTTCGCTTGCAATCGAAGTAGTGGTAGTAGTAGTAGTAGTAGTAGTAGTATTTGTGTGTTAATCTTATAATTTTTTTTTAAATTTTAAGTTTGCAAAAAATGTACAGTGTGGTAAATACTATGCAAAGCTAAAATGATTGACACTTGAGTAGAATGAGCAAAAAAAAAGTTTTTTACATCCGTTGCGAAAGGATAGCGGCGTGATGCTAGACACCCGAATATGAAAAATTCTGTGCCCAATGGGCGAACTTTTCGTCTGCATGTATGCGCTCACGTGTAAATCAACGTGGGCGGACTATTCAATCATGTCCGCCCCTCCGCCCGTCCGAGTTAATAGTAATATTTTGAATATTCGAATGTGAAAAAATTGAAACAGAAAATGTAGTTAAGTAATTTCGAATATGAAGATAGGGCTGACTCGGCGTCCAATAGCATTATTAATATATGCACAATGGACAAAACAAGTTGATTAACTAAAAGAAATTAATACAAAACCTTATCTCTCCTATCTTTTAAAAAACGATTCTAATTGGCTTAACCAACCAACCACACCCACAACTCTATATTCGCACCCACAAGTAGGGGTTGAGTAATCAAGAGTAAGAGCCGCCCCCTCCATCGAAGTGAGAATACATCAAATTTAGTTAAATGTAGTATAGTTAAATGTAGTTTACCCATAATAGTTCACTCTACGTAAAGTCCGTTTTTTGTTGAGAAAAAGCAAAGACCGCAAAAGCTTCAAGAGTTATTATAGTAATTTAACCCACGCTTAGAAGAAATTAAAAAAAAAAAGTTCGATATATGATGCATTACTTCTTGGTTTTACGCGCGTTGGCAAGAAAGTAAGCCATGCTGAGTTTAATATTCTCTTTGTATGTAGCCCGTTGAAAAGATATGCAGCAGAGAAGGAGGAGGAGACGAATGCTTTTGTTTTTATTTACTTTTAGTAGAGAATTATGTTAACTTTGTTGTTAATTTCGTTTGTTTTAAGAATCTGGTAAAACATTGGTCTGATATATCGCTTAAGGTGGTCTGCAGTGGTCTGATATATCGCTTAAGGTATTAGTTTGTTCCAAAAATATTTCTTATGCTCTACTCGATAATTGCTATTTGGGCTTTAAATAAAGCAACATTGATCAAAAATTGTCAGCGATGATAGCCAGCTTCCCGGCTCAGTAGATAGTTACGACGATTACAGCACCAGTTCTCTTGTTAAACGATTTAAATCAATTGGCATTGTAATAAGATGAACTCACGAAAGTTTGATTATTAGTGCACCCTGAGGTATATATTTTACCCCTAGAAATTGTATTCATACTTTTCTGATATCAATTTCCACCATAAATGGCTCTGTGACTTTTTTACTCTTCCCAAAGTTTTTCTCACCCTTCTCAGGCAACATTATCGGTTGATAGTGCCGTAATAGAAGACTCGAAAAGTAATTATTTTGAAAAAATATTTAAAATTAAATCGGATCGTCTTCTATGAAGGTTTTATAAACTTTTAAGCTTAACACTACGAGTTCTTAGTTATTATTATTCTTAATAGTAAACTCCGTGTGACTTTTCTCATTAGAAAGAGTTGGCGTAATAAGTACGGGTATCTGTCGATATGAGTTTCCATTTTGAATTTCGCCTAATTTTCGATTTAAGAGCGTGGTAATTGACATTGGTATGAAATTTGACAAATGAAAAGTTGGAGCTGCCTTCAGATCAGAAGATACTCCTTGTTGATTGGATGCCAGAAATACATGAAGGTGTGACATTAAAATCTTTTAAAATTAAATTATGATTAGTACTGAGGGTGGTTCTTACCGGCCCAGATACATGAACAACCAAAATTATTGTGTATCTAAGGTTCCGAAATAGTGGGTTGGCAGTGTAATTGGACCATACATTTTGGAAAGTGCTTAACCTATTATGCAATGCGGTCGATATTCGAAAGAGACGTCCCACTATTCTTTTGAAAAAATGTCTAAGTTGCTTTGGTTGGCGTCGTTGAGTTGTGATGGTTGTGTGGTCGGATTTTATGACCATGAACTAGAACTTCGCCAAGTTTCACCTTTCTATTTCACTATTAGGGTCTGTAAAAGTTCCATAGCAAACGACAGAAGTATGGACGGACGGACAAGTTTAAAGCTATTTAAAATCATACGCTGATCAGAAAGTGTGTAATAGGTATTTATAGGTGCTATAAGCGAAAGCTGAAACCGGCTGACCTTCAGTTCGAACTATAGCAAATCTCGATCTGCAATTCGGTACAAACGTTAGTCGTCTAAAAATACCGTATCTACCAATCGTCCCTTTTTTATTTTTTACTTTAATAGTGGAGAATAAATGAATGTGCTTTCAAACGAGAAAGCCCTTTTTTTCGATATGTTGCATATCCATCAATGCTTTTTTCGATACCTATCAAATCGTTATAAAAAAAAAAAAAAAAAAAAAAAGAAAAAACTGTAAATGAAAATGAGTTCATTCGAAACTCGTATTGCAAATACGTACAAAATGCTGTGTAAGGTTTCTTATGGATGGCCTGAAAAACTTATATTATTGAGCGCCCCCTCAGCGTAATGATTTATAGCCTCAAAGAGTTCTAGATGTTTTATTTTTTTTTACCACACTGTTGTAATGTTCACTTTTTTAGTGAATGCATTAATTGAAATTTAATATCTTGGTTTAATTAAATTTAATTTTTTGTTGTATATTTTTTGGTTTTATTTATTTATGCTGTAATGCTACATAAACACACTGTGAGAGTAGTAGAACCAACTTTATTGGCCTATGGAGGCACCAATGCAGCGCAACTTTAAATTCAACTAGATAATTTATTTTATATATCCATATATATATATATATGTATGTATATATACATTTTTTCTGTTTGGCTAGTTTTATGTTTTTTGTAACAAAAAACACATGTTAAGTTTTAGTTTTTAGAAAACTCGAAATGCTCTGAATGCACAGAAACACTGTGCCACAGCGCTTATGTATTTGCATACAAGAGCTATATATAACTTATTTTATTTTATTTAAAATTTTTTTTTTTGCTTTTCTAGGTATTTGAAGAAAGTAAAAACTATGTATAATATATATATATATGTACGTATATATATATATATATAGGTGTGATAGTTACTAATGCTAATTTAGCAAAAATAAAAAATAAATAAAAAAATAAATACATAAAAAGAAACAACACAAAACTTTTAATACATCAAGAGAGAACTTTCAATGAAAGTAATGCCTGCCCGTTCGAAATCTGAACATTTTTTTTCGATTTTTTTTGACTCTTTCGTTACGAAATTCAGAAACAATATTTTTACATCTCTTCCCGTTTCACACTCGCCCTCCCTCCCTGCTGGCAAGATAGATGTGAATATCTACGATAAGAAAAATTTATCGTCGAATTAATTCAGCGAACGAATACAGTCACAATTGCTATGCGAATTCGTCAGGCAAGATCATCGCGTTGCTGTTAATCATATTTGCTCGATAGTTTACTTTCGGAGTTTTGATTGCAACTCTGCCTGCGCACTGTTCACAATAAGTAAAAAAAAGACTCCTTTCTATGAAGGCATCATTTTTCACTAGCGTTATTCAACCGATTAACTTTCAATTTCTCATTTCTTGATATAGGGTTCGGCCGCGGCTGCCTTATTTTGTTTTAAAATCTTTCTTATTGCTCTCGAACGGTCGCAATTCGGGAAAGTTTTCTTTCCTATTGCTTGTCTGCGAGAAGAAGAGTCTGTGTGAGTAAAAGAAAGAAAGTAAAAGCACAACATAAATCGCTTTGTTAAACTGTATTTCATGCAGAGATGTAATAAAATTTCAGCCTACATTGATCCGCGGATGATGTTAAGCGTTAATGCTTATATAAATAAATATATTATATAGCTGTACACTTTCTATTGCAAAACTGCTATTGCTTTATTAACTATTGCACCTAGTACTTAAGATTTCTTCATTTTTAATTTTTGGTTAAGCTATATATATATCTATGAAAATAGTAAAAATGAGCGGAGATACGTATAAGTCTTGAAATGCACGTTAGAGTCGTGTGTTTGGTATTTTAACAAACAATTACGAATATTTGTAAATTTTTTAAAATTGTAGGTATTTATCCATGTTAATTTTGAGGACAACAACAACTATCCATTATACAACAACAACAACCACAACTATGACTACGACAAGCAACCATTAAAACCACAGTTACAACTACAATAATTTAAATTAAAGCTAAAGAATTAAAAAAAAAATTATTTATAGAAAATATAACTAGAACATATATATATATATATATATATATATATATATATATATATAATAATAAATATATATTTATATAAATATATATATATATATATTTATATGAATAAATAAATAAATAAATACGAAGGAAATAACAAATACTATTACAACTATATTACTCTAATATTACTATAAATACTACTACAATACGCAAATATTTATGATAATGATTAGAACAACAACAACAACAATAACGACAAAATGATAAAAACCGATGATGCTATAGGAACAAACGCTCATTCTATACATACTTACGTATACAGATAGGCAAACACACACACACATACATATGGGTAAAACATAAATGTATACACACAGGTACACATAAACGAACCTATATAATATATACATATATATTTTTAGTAAATGTGTATGATGAGATAAAGACAGAAAAACCAAAAAAAAGTAATAATAATAATAGTAATAAAAATACAAAAAACAAAAAAAACAAAAAAAAATTACAAGACGACTCAGTACGAATAGTGAAAAGAAAAAAATTGGAAAAAGAAAAATTACCCTTTTTTTAATGCAAAAAGAAAAAAAAATGAAAATTCCGATCAAATTTAAATTGATTCTCTATATATTTTTTAGTTCTCTCTCGCTCAATCTGCATCAAAGCGCACTTCCAATTCAAAGAGTACCATAAATATTGTAAATAATTTGACAATTAATTGGCTGATGCTATTATGATAGTGTGAGTGATACACGTTGTGTAAGGAAAAATTCATGCACCAACAAAGGCAAACAAACAACAAGCAAAAGAATGAGAAAAAAGAAAATAAATTGTATACAGCTTTCGTATAATACTAAGGCGACAAGACATCGAAAAGAAGGAAGTGATATATAATTCATCGGTTCCTTCTTCAATTTTATTGCTTGTCCTATTATTTATATTTTATACCTTTCACAAATCCTGCTTAGAGAGGGAAGCTATACTGTGTGCGTCGCAACGATTGATATCCACTAGTGTGCTTACTAGTTTTTTGTTTTGTTTTTCACTTGAAACTGATGGAAATTAGAAGCGTATCCCCCCGATTTACTTGATCAGCTATTTTTGCACCTTTCAGTCACTCTCCCTTGTTCTCGCTGCTATTGTTAAAACTTAATATATATCCTTTCGTCAAGTTTGAAACTGTGACGACGACGATGATGAGTGAACACCAAACACACCAAGAGCTACTTTTAGAAAAGCGAGCTAAATGTAATAAATGGAACACATTTTCCTTATACTTTCATCAATTATCGTGAAAATAAACATTTGATGTGAGACGTAAGGATATAATCGTGACAACATTTACTTCATCTAGAAAATGTTCGATGATTGATTTTATCGTCGGTGGTGTATGGCATTTTTAAATGCCTTGTGTTTTATTTTTAGAATTTTCTATTTAATATTAACTCTGTTGGGTCTGTATATTGCTAGGCTCGTATAGATAGAATATTCGATATCCATTCTAGTACTTGAACCGTATGATTTAGATACGACTTAAAAATGCCGTATTTTATGCCCATCGAATTCGGTGAACCTTTCCGTTGATGGATGTAACGACCAAAATCTTGCCATAAGGAATGACGCAAGGAGATGGAATCATTTTTGAAAAGAGATCAATAGGAGGATCCATCTTAAATGAAAAAAAGACGGTCGAAATTAGTCATATCTTTTGCAGTCAGTTAGAGTTGTTGCCTTATAAAGCTAGTGAGGGAACATAACAACAATTTTAAATCTAGACCAGCCGTCTTAGTCAACTGTTGCAAGACGAGAAATTCACTTTTTTTGCGAATTATTAAGTGACTGAGCGATAAGTGTATGAACCAAACTAGATTTTTGCAAATTTTTTCCAAAGACAGATTCAAATTTGATCAATAAGAGGGGAGAGAGAGAGTGAGATAGAGAGAGAGATGAGGAGGAGGAGGAGGAGGAGGAGAGTACGTTTTGATGTAAGTGTATGAAAATTTACTGTATTCGATAATGACATATAATGGGTTACGATGACATAATTCTGCTTAGTAATAGCGTATACATTAACCTCGATGACGACTACATTCGTGCATTCGTACATTCATGTAATTTTTCCTCTTTAGCACGAGCGGAGATAATTTGGTGTTTTCAAGAATTTATTGAGATCAAATTCATCGCGTTGTAAAGAATTTGAAAACCTCTTTAGCAATTGTTCATATTATTTTTTGTTGTTGCTATTACTGTTATTATTATTATTTTTATTATTAATTTTTGTTTTACACACTCTCGGGCGATGGGTACTATATATATATATTCCTGGTCAAAATCAAATAGGTTAATAATTTCGTGTCCATGTGTCTGTCCGTTTATAATTTATTCTTGAAACTCTTACCGACGTAAATATAGAGATTCGACCTTTTGACATAGAAATCCTTCAATATCCTTAAATGGTTTTAAATATATACATATGAAATATATACATTTATATTATATATATACATATATATATATACACATATACCTGTACACGCAAATTTTGCTTTTCCGTCTACTTATTTATTTTGCGGTGTTCAATAGTTTGTCCGTCGTCTGCTGCCGAAGCGCTTAAAAATAAAAAGTGATATAAAAAATTGATACTTGACTTATATTGCTCGTACATTCCTAGTCAAGAGTCGCTGCTTATGTCTAAAAATGTGCATGATCCGCCCACGCTCATAATAGCGAAAAAAGAAGACTGTCATTTATCTATAATATATATTGGTTGAAAAGTTGGTACAAAAATTTTCCGAAGCTATCAAACGTATGGTTATTATTAACAAAATATTTAGTTTTTATCTACTGGTTTAAGGTGGTAGGCGTTAAAGATTCGCCCTAAGGCGAATATATACTTTCTTTCTTACTCTTTTTGCAATTGCTAAACAGAAATAACTGAAAACTTGTGTCATAACTATTTCATATATATAAGTAACAAAAGACATACATACGTTGCAAGTTTGCTTTAACGGAAGAAAAATATTATAAAAACGACAGTTGAAAAAATGTTTTAATAAGATTATTACCAACTCACACAAACACAAAAACACACAAAGACAAAACACACACACACACACACATATATATATATATATATATATATATATATAATTATTTATAATTATTTATTTATAATTATATATACATATACGCATACATACGTACACCCATACATACATACATACATACATGCATACATACATACATATATACAAACATCATATACCAGTTTAAAGCAAACGTAGTAAATGACGGACAAAAAAAATATATATACAAAAATTATTTATTGATCAATTATATATAAATAATAAAAAACGAAAACTACCCATTAACACAAATCTATAAACTATTATTATTATTATTATTATTTATATACTAAAGAAATCTCTACATACGTACATAAATACATAAAAACATACGCAATACATTTCTATGTACTTGTCGTAATACTAAAATATAGAAAAATTTTTATTAAATAAGATTAAAAAAGAAAAAGCAAACGTATGATGATGGCCACAGGTTATTAAAATAATTGTAATAAAAACGGCACAACTTAAGAAAATATAGTAAAACAAAAAAAACAAAAAAAAAAAAAAACAAAAAAAACAAAGAAAAAACTAAAGACATAATTAGTATATATTTACATAAAGGTAAAATAAAACGTATATACACAAAAAAAATATGATATAAATTAAAGTAACAATTAAAGCAATTTAAAAATAACAAAACAAGTACAGTTTAAGTGAAAGTATATGAGAAGATATTTAGTTATGTAAAAAAAAAAAAACAAAAAAAAAAAACAAACAAAAGAATAAAGAATACAAAATAAAAAATACCATAATATGCATTATTGAGAAATAAAACATAATGAACTTAATTTTATTAACTGAAAAAGAAAAAGAAACAAATCTATACAATAATTATATATTTAGCATACATATATAAATGTATATACACATAAACAATTTGTGTGTGTATACATATATATATATGTATGGTAAAAACAAGAAAAAGGATAATTAAATAAGAACAAATAATGGATGCTGTAAATGCATATACAAAAAACTCTTATATACAACCACAAAATATTAGTCTAAATAAAATTATTTAAAAAAATAAAAGTAATAAAAATAAACAGACAACTGAATATAAACACAATGTTAACGTATGTATGCGTGGCTAGTTATGCATACAAAATTATGCATCATCTGTCTTTCTCTCTCTCTCTCTCTCTCTCTCTTTCTCCCTCTCCCTCTCCCGCACTCCCCCTCATTCGACCTTTCTCTCTCTCGCTTTCCTTCCCCCGTCCCTCTCCACGAACACTTCGTCGATCACTCGCTCTTTCTCTCCTTCTGTCTCTCCCGCTTTCTCTCTGTCTCTCTCTCTTTCTCTCCTAACGTACTAATAATACATACTTGCGTCGTACATATACGCGGGCTGGTAAAAGAAAAAAAAAACAGAAACAAAGTCGACAAAAAATAATAAAATAATTTGTTATATAAGCTCATCGAGAACATATGAAAAACACAAAATATACTTTTTTTATTTTAAAATGAAGTTAAACAATAAAAACTATGGAATACTTCTTTTTTTTTTTTTTTTTTTTTAGATGAGTATATTTTTTGTACCAATTTTCTTTGTATTGAAATATTGAAAACAACATCTTTCTCAAAAAAGATGCATTTACTTAACGTTGAATTCAAACACAACCACGGCAGAGCAGACGAATAGAGTTTTAACTATTTTTATTATTCCGTTTACAGAATACAGAAATCATTTATTATATTATGTGTACATAGATAGGTATTATGTGCTGCGCACACATGTATGTCAAATTCATTTGAAGCAGCGTTTCGTTTAAACAAAATCCTTCTTCAAACGGCTTAGAAAGAAATTCAAGTAAAACATCTTTTAGTAGTTTGCCAGCAGTTTGAAATCTTACTCTATGCAATCGTCATAATCGTCATATATATGTAGGTAAGAAAAGCCTCGATAACATTTTCCGCGAAATTGCCTTCTCATCATTATGTGCATAAACAATATTCTATTGCGTCTATGCGTTTATCGAAATGCTGGCGTACAAATAAAGCTCTCACGTCCGCCATTTGTCACAAGTTTCATCCTGACTTTACGTACGTGAATGGTAGCTTTTTGTTGATCCCTTCATAAGATAAAAGAAAGTCTTCTCCTTCGTACAATCTTTTTATTGTAGTTATGTAATATTTCAAAAATGACCTGAACATATTTAAATAAAAATTGATATTTTGACAGATTTCTTGAATTGAACAGCGATAGTAGTTTTCATTGTCTGCATCGAATTTCACAGAAATGTGATACCATTGGTGAACAAAATGCAATTTATTCGGTGGCGTTTGTCATCTTTTTCGGAGATATACTATTATATAAGCGATCGAATGCAATGCTCTTTAGTATCCTTCCATTTTTTTTTTTCACTTGTGATCATGAACGTAACATAAGTTATTCCAATTGCTTATAGTTATCTTCCTAATGGAAAGTTATCCTTAAACCTACCTACACGGAAACAATTACGTGGTACGTGTTGAGCATGTGTCGATAAAAGTTTGATTTGGTCAAGCATCACTAACGATTGATTAATGCACAGCCTAGAAATGTGCATTTGCTCAACCAAGTGTCGCAAACTTAAATTTCCTAAGGAATGTCTTTCCGAATCTTTCATTTATTCACATTGCAGATAGAAAGTTGAATCAAAAGTTTGCATAGTCGATGGTGATTTTTCCAAGTTCATCTGCAAAATGCAGACCACGACCTGGACCAACAACAACCCTTTTTGATTAACATTTTTGTAGACCATTCAGTCTTCAGCAGCACAAAGTTGGCTTAAAAAAAGCTTCTATTAATGATGTTCGGTAAAATTCTCACTCATTTCCACATTACAAAGTTCGCAATGTGCACTTTAGGTGGCAGAATTTCACATACGGCCTCCTCTCTCTTTCTCCCAAGGCGAGACATTTCGGAAATATAAAATTATAAACGCATACGAAAATGACGTAGAGGTGGCCCGCTTTCGTTCGTGTCTTCTTATCACAATCTTTATTTCTCCATTGCGTGAGAGTTCAGTATGTTTATCCGCGATATATGTCAAACGGAAAAACAAAATTAGAATAACTAACTGTTTGTTCTCTGAGGATAATATTAATCCTTTTTTTGTTTATTTTCGATTTAATTATAAGAAGTGCAAATAGACTTTCGAATCCATTATGAGAGCGTATATAAGAGCAAGAACGTTATCGTCGCAATATACGAATAAAACGAATCAAAACTTCGTATTATATATACTCGGGAGTAACACTTGCGAAAATACAGAAAAATACAACAATTTTTTGGTTTAAGGATGTCTGTCGCAATATTCACAATCCGCTGCTCTCTATTTACTCTTCGGCATTAAATTGAAAGCAGCTTTTTTTAATTGCCTTACATATGAAACAAATTTTAAGTAAAAATACTGTTACTCCCTGAGAAGTAGAAGGAATTATTAGATCAGATTTTCCTAAAAACCTAGCAATGTCTATATATATATATATAATATTTCAAAAGAAATTATTTACAAATCTTTTTACATTTCTCACAATGTACATTTTCTCTAGTAAAGATGGGCGCGTTCGCTTTCATTCAAAATGATTTGTATCGAGTAAGAGACGAATCGAAATGTTCTCATGCGATGGTTGAATGAAATACTTCACCTTTCATCCTGTGCAAGCTCTCTTAGTGATGACATTGAAATAAATGTCATAGATGAAGTGTTTCGCTCGATTAAGAGGTCAATCGAAATAACTCGCATACCTACAATTCATAGAAGTAGTTGACTATATTTTCCAATCTTTTCCAGTCTCCGTAAGCCATTACTAGAACAAACGACCACCAAAATTGTTAGTGTAAGATCACATCACAATTACAAGTCACCGCTTAAAGCAATGGAATTAGAAATGTACTAAGCTTAGCAATTGAAAAATTGTAGATACAACAATAATTACGACTTCCTCCTTAAAGAAGGTATGCAAAATCTTCTATTGTATGATGGCAACCACCGAAAACCAAAAAGCATATTAACGCCATGGCATGTTTGTTGTTTGTGTGTGTTTCGCAATGATTATAATTTTTGGTTGTCTAAAAGTAGGCAATGACTTAATGATTATTTTAAATCCCCTGGAATTTGCTACAAATTTTTCATATATAATAATAAGTTTTCGCGATTAGCATAATAACTCATTCCTAGAAATTTGGCGGTCTAAAAGTAGGCAATGTTTTTTATTTATATTTTCAAAATATCGTTAATGTTGTTAATGCACGCTTTCAGTTGTCTAATAAATTCCCAAGTTTTTCCATTAATAATTTCGTTTGTTAAATAACAAAATAACAAAATCAATCAAATAAAATGGAAACACAAAAAGAAAACAAAAACAAAAATCATTATAAGAAAACAACGATAATTTGTTGAATAAAATTTATACACTTGTTGAAACTTGTTTTTTGGATGAAATTTACACCATAACAAACTTTGAAAAACAATAACAAAAATATTAAAACAAAAAAGAAAAAAACCAAAAAAAAAAAAAGAAAAAAAAACAACAAAGCAAAACTAAACAAATAATAAAAATCTAAAAAAATTACTTGAAATTAAAAACTAAATTTGAATATAAAAAAACCATCAGTTGTTGAGATTATGTTAACATTGAAGTGTAACACAAAAACATAAACATATTGGAAAACAATTGGTGCAATTCAAGGAAATTCGATTTTTGCCTTAATAATTAAAACATAAAATAAAGAGAGACCAGAATAGAGACGATCGCGAAAATTGTTTATGTTACGATGATTATTTGCCATTTTCATTCGCTTAATTAATTAGAAAAAAAAAAAAGAAAAAAGAAAAAAAAAGGTTTCAAAAATACCTGCTCATGCGAACGGAAATTATTTTTGAAAAACACTTCAATGTTATTTTTTTATTTTATTTATTTATTTATTTATTTATTTATTTTTTTTTTGTAAGGAATTTTTGTCGCGTTCTATAAAAGTTTTTTTTTTAAAAGCCTAATGAATTATTAATGAAAACTCATTGGATTTAAATGAATAAATAATGATAATAATAATAATATTGTGCGTATATATATATATATATATATATATAAAACTTGAATTGTTGATGTGTAATAATAAAATAAATAATTATTAAAACGGCAAAACATCTCATCATTGTTGACTAGTTTAAATAAATCTAATTGAAAAGAAAACAAAAAAAAAATGAGATAATTATTAAAAAAGAAAATTAATAAACAAACTAACAGAATATGCGCTTAGGTTATACATAAGTAAAATAGAAATGAATAAATAAAATAAAAAGAAAAGAGGAAAAGGGAAAACGAAACCGAAAATTGCAAGAAATACATTTCTATTTCTATTACATTATGAATAACACCACACATAGCAAATATTGCAGTTTTGCAAGAAATGATCCGAACACAACAACAACAAAACCAACAGCAACAACAGCAAACAAACAAGCAAATTGAGAAATTATGGATGAACGGGGGGAAGGAAGTATATATGGGTTTATTGCGCACACAAACAAATCATTGAAATGAAAGCAATAAATTATTATTTGAGGACAAAACATAAATTGCAATAAAAACCAAACCTATCAATAAAGAAAACTAAAAAACGCTATGAATGATGAATAATTTTTATATGTTGGCAGTGAATTTTTGTTTACATTACGTATTTATTTTTAATTTACTAATTTTCCTCTATAATTTTATAATAATAATAATAATAATAAAAGTATAACCAATACACTTTTTTTTTTTTCTTTTTATTTTAACTACAAAATTTGTTTTATTTACAAAAACAAACATTAATTTAATAGAAGCCATTAGGCTGAGAGAGAATTTTGTGTATATGCATTTCGCGTTTGTGGTGTCCATCTAGGTTGAGAATTTAACTTTTATAGGAAAATTTGTTTGAAGCTTTTTTAAGACCAAAAAAAAACAACAACTTCGCTTAAAAATTATTATAATTAATAGTCCCACCATAGACGAGGACTAGTGCAGGGCTTTTAAACAAAATCAAAGAAATCATTTTAGCCCGTCCTTGGAAAATTAAGAGAATTGTCCGCAATATTTTACCTGTTGCTTCGCTTCTCTAATCAGAGTGAAAACAAGCTTTTTCCGGTTTTGCTTTAACATCAGTTCAAAAATGAGATAAATCGAGATTAACAATTTTATACCGTTATATGTAAATATATATATATATATATATATATATGTATATCCTTTTTTCGACAACCGTTGGAACTCTAATAATTACTTAAACTCATATGATCTGAAAAAAGTCGGGCTGTGTCTTTGGCTTGCTTTCCAGAACTCTAAAACATATACATATATATATGTATATATATATGTATGTATGTAATGAAATATGTAAAATTAAATAACAAATATATAAATAAATAAATGAATAAACGATATGTAGTGGGTATTGAAAGATTCGGTCCAAGTCGAATGTACATATATTTTCTTTAATATTTTAATTTACATTGTTTTTTAATTGCGTTTTTTTAAATTTCATTTATATATATATTTTCTAACATTCTAGAAACATTTCAAAAATATTTTTCCGAAAACAATGAATTGACCACCTTCAATTTTAACCAGTAGATACTAATAAAAAACGATATTCCATACATAGCACAAGGCGTACACAAGCGTTAACAAAAAGGAAGAGTCATGCAAGTTCTAGCAAGTGTTGGGATTCTTTTTCTATCTAAGCCGGCGCGTCTTTCACGTATAGGAGGTAACTCGTTTTTTCATTAATTTTTCACTATCAAAACAACTTACATGTCCTGCATATTATTGTTGCATGCATGTATGTATTTAACAGACGAATCATCTCGAAGTTGATTCTATTAAACATAAACAGATGTTAATAATAATTTATAACACATTTCGCTATTTTAGGATCTGATACTTGACCTTGAAACTTGATTCAATTCGCATTGTATTATAGATACAGAAATGGATGTAAACAAGTAACACCACTATAGTGAGACACGGCCCACCTTTAAATGCCCTCCATTATTTCCCTTAATACAGTTTTACTCTCAAAAAAATTAGATGTTTGATGAAAAGTTGATCGATCCAAAGCATTTTGAATAACGTGCGTCCTTAGGCCACACATAGATTGAATACAAAGAAAAACAACGACAGGCAGAGAGGTGGACAGAAAATGATTCTGAATCGAAGGGTGTATAACAGAACATGGGTCTGGTCTATCTCAAGCCCTTATGGGTGTAGCATATATCCGCACTAACTGAATATATTCTTGTATCGCAAGTGGTGTAGGCTATTATAAACATTAAGCTCGTATGGCAGGTCCGATACCTCACATCACTTCGCTTAATTAATAACGCACTAAAAATCGTACATTATTTTCATGTAAATGCATAATTTTTATGAAAGTCCTCATATAGTAGGATACTCAAGCGTCAAATTTAGCAAAATTAACTTTCCAGTTGCTTCTGCCTTAACAAACAACAACCCCTTTATATATGAAGCGGCCAAAAAAATGGATGTATACGATCCAAATTTTTCCCTATCGATTCCCTATTGATTTACTAAACACAAATTTTCATCATAAATTATTAAAAAGTAGACTTTTTTGGCATTGGTTCGTTAGAGGTGTTATACGGATTGGAATCTATCATCAAAACTAGACCTACGTCCAAATGCTGTAAGGTAAATTTTTATGTCAAATTATTGTTATGAAGGAATTTTCATCAAAATATATTGATCTTTTTACAACAACTTTTTACCTATATATATAGTGATACAATTTACCTCGGAATGGTTAGCCCTGTCCGATTCAAAGTTTTCACACTAATTTAGTATACCGAAATATTGTTACCAAATTACAATAATTTTTTTTTATAACATGTCATAATGTTGGGTGATTGGAAAAGTGTTCGGTACCGAACGATTTTCAATAGCATCCATCCTTAGGCCAAAACATGTCAGTGTACTAGATTTTATCAAAATATCTCGAAAATTGCGAACTGTTGTACAATGAACGCAAGAATACATGGACAGACGGATAGACAAGCTTAGATCAAGTCAGAAAATGACCGCAAATATTGCGTAAGTGGTGAGGGATAGGTGTTAAAGTAGCAGTCAAAGTTTTATTATTGTTTATTTTATTAATAGATGATTTTGTTTTATTATTTTTCGTCAGTTAATTTTTGTTGTATAAACTTTAAAATTTTCATTTATTGCTTGCGTGCTTCTAAACTGATTTTCAAATTTTTTATCACGTTTGTGCATGCACTGTGGCGTTTTGGGTTTTAAAGACTTCATTTAGTAAGTTTTTTATTTAAATTTCGTGAACGTTTGTGGACATCAGTCGATGAAATTTTTGGTTAAAATCAAAGGTGATCGGTTCAATTTTTTGGCATATTAGCGTTTCATTTTTAATTTATAATATAATTATCGAAAGGTTCCAAGTTGAGAGAAAGGACTAAAGAAAAGAAAACCCAATTCTGGGGAATACATTTTTAAAAATGCAAAACGAACTCTCTTTTTAAGTTAGAAAATATTAAAGGAAAAAAAGAGAACGAAAAATTTGAAAATCATAAACATAATTAATTTCTCTCAATGAAAGCAATAACTATACAATAAATATTTTAATTAAAAGTATTTTAAAATTTTCTTTTGTTTGCATTATTGAAAAAAAAAAAATTAATAAAAATAGAAAAGGATACAACAAACAAACAATCTTCCGTTATATAACTGAAATTGATATTGAAAAAATTGTCGAAAGTTTTGAGTAAAGGTAACATAATAAAACAAACATCAAAAATTTAATAACACAAAACAAAATAAAACTCTAGTGATGTGAAACCATGAAAATAAAATCACTCTTACACTGGTTTTATTTTACGAACGCTTATTTTATTGTAATTACTTTGATTTTTTATATTTTTTCTATTATTATCAAGTGAGATAAAAATTGCCTGAAGATTAGTAAACATTTCAAAATCATGCAAAATGTTGAAATAAAAAGTAATGCAGCAAAGTCTACTCCCAAGATGACATAGACTATTGGTAGTGCATCATGCGGTATTAGTTGCAAGTGGAGCTCCGCAGGCCCTACCACGTCTTGCTAAACGCTTTCCTATGGTTTGGTCAACAAGATAAGCAAGCAAATTAGTCAGTCCTCCCTCTCGCTATCAGTATCAATCAAGATAACGAAAGATTTTCGGCGATTAGCTTTTGTTTCCTTTCTTAAGACATTTGAGAAGTTTTCTGCCTCTCGTGAGAAAGTGACATTCTAGAGAAAGCTATGTTCAAACTTGCAAGAAGAAACAAAAGAAAGCAATCAAATTTCTTTTAAACGCTTCCCGAATGAGAAGCATTCTCTTCCCTCTGCTCTCCTCCCTAGTATTTATTTATATAGTTTTTTTTTAATAAAATCCAAAATCAAACTTTGTCTGACTTTTTACTTCCTTCACGATCAGAACTTTTTCTTCTATATTAAGGAATTTTCCCAGTTTGAAGAAGATGGGAGATTTGTTTCATATATAACGAGGCTTGCATCGGCTCAGAGCGCTTTTCATTTATTGCCTTTAAAAATGTTCTCACCAATCCATTAAGAACTTCATTACGTTATTATTCTTTCTTTTGTATTCTTGCATTGACTCACGAATGCGTTCTCTTTCAATTTCAAGTAAGTGCTTTCGACTAATATAATTTCTTTATAGAAGAGATGGAATGAAAAGCATTTTACCTATTTTCCCACGCCATGACAACACACTCTGTCAGCAACGAACACATTATTTATTAGTAAAATTGTTATTAAATGTTACGCCTGTAACTTTATTACTTATTTAATATCAAAATTATAAATATATATGTTTATATATATATAAATATATACATATATATATATATATGTATATATATATATATATATACATAGTAAATTTATTCTCATTTCATATTCATATTTTTTACAGATAATTAAAATGATTTTATAATGAAAATAATGCTGCTTTTCAAGCTCAATAGAAGAACATTGAAAATAATAAAAAATAAATAAATAATCGGCAAAATAATTCACGTGTAGAAAAAGAAAAATAAAAAGGCAAATGAAAAAAAAACAAAAAATTAAATAAATAAATAATAGATTAAATAAATAAATAAAAAAGCAAAAACTTTTAAAAAAAGCATCTCCCCACCCAACCAACCGTACATCCATTTTGCAATATTTCAACAACGAAAAAAACGGCTTTTAAAGCGAACAAACCTTATAAGACGTTTGTTGTTCTCTTCCTTTACATATGATCATCTCGTCGCCGTCATCTGATTATCATCGTCATCGTGTAGTTACCAAAGGAAAGGGGGCAATATAGTATAAAATTCTTAATAATTCTTATTATTATATATTTTATTTTTAATTTCTTTTTTAGTTTTCTTTACGAATACACACACACTTATATCATTTAATTTAAGCTTTATAATATTTCTTACTAACAACAACACTTATAACAAATAATCTTACGTCGGATAATTATTTAATAGATTCATTTTGATCACCACTATCACTTTATATTATAATTAATTAATATTTAGTATTACATTTTCTTAACAAATAACTTTTTAGATAATCATTCAATATTTGATTTTCATTAACTTATATATATAAAACAAAAAACAAAATACACAATTTATGTTCTAAACAAATTTCCTTTTTAAAACTCTAAATTTTCATCAATTGATTGTGATTAATTACTTACAAATATCTATACATATATATATATAGATAGATAGATATATACATTTTTTACATATATAAACATTGTATATGTATGTATAGATAAATATGCAAAACGAATGCACCGTTAAATGTAATCTAAATCATCGCTCTCTTTATCTTTCTTCCTCTTTCTTTCATACATATACATATATATATATATATATATATATATATATATATATATATATATATTGAGAGTAAACAACATTTTCCAATTGTGTGTCTTTGTTTGTTGACTAATTCATTTCATTAAGAAAGAAAAAATTATCATATCTATCTATTTGTATCTGTATCTGTATCTGTATCTGTATATGTATGTGTATGCGCGGGATGCTGTATTAAATAACTGTGAAATGTTTATGTATTCACCTTCTTTTTTTTTTTCATCATTTTCTCATTCGACATCATTACATAATTACTATTATTATTATTAACATTTCTTTAATACACAATCCACCTTATGTTTTCATATCCTTTTCATTTAACTAACATCTTTATATTCTTTATATTCATTTTTTTTTTTAGTATATTTTAGTTTTAATTTTTTCTCGATATATATTCAATTTTATGTAAATCATACTTACTATTACTACTATTCATTACTCCATACCTATATATATATATGTAACTGTACCCTCTCTGCCATCACCATAATTATTACTGGATATTATTATATTATATAATAATAATAATATAAGTAATAATAACAATGATAACAATCACTAATAATAATAATAAATAATAATAATATCGTCAACAACAACAACAAAAACCAAACAACAACAACAATAATAATAATAAATATATGTATACACTACATTAAATAATAAATAAAATATAAAAACAAAAAAAAAATTGTTTTCATTTTGTTTTTTGTCTTTTCTTTTACCTTTTTTGCATAAATTAATCTAATTATAAAACTGGTTTGCGGGAAATGCAAAAGAAAAAAAATGTTTTTTTATTTTTTTTATTTTAATGTATTTGCGTTGCCTACTTTCACTGATTTAATAAATTGTAATAAAAAAATGCATGTACATAATAATTGATACGTTTCTTGAATGGCATAACGTTAGGATAAAATAAAAGCGTCTAATTATAGCGTTCATATTAGGCATATGTTTCTTAACATCAGATCAGTTGGTTGACAGAGCCAATAAAGTTGACGAGGTGGCAATTTTGCATGTAAGGCGTATCAATATGAAACTCACTTCACAGTTCGCTATGACTTATTTCATTGACAATTGTTTCTCGTTTTTTCTTTTTAAAGTTTATCTAGGATGGGCATGGTGATCATAATACCATCACATAGGTTATTTGATTTTAAGTGGATTGTGCTGATTTAACATGAATAAAAAGTCGACCCAGATCGATTATTGTAAGAGTCCTTTCAGGGTTTTTAAGGCATCTGCTTTTTGCATATCCACCTAATGCTTTTGGCAATACTTCAATTAATCCTATACTACATTCCACGTAAAAAAAAGTTGAATTTTCCTTCAAATGCTATAAAAACAAATGGGCACCAAACAATGTCGCTGCGGTGAAGTTCACGCATTCGTGTTTTCATAAAAAATTCTGCTGCTATATCTAAAATGTTAGCTACAGTAGTTCAACCTTCGCAATAGGCATGTGGTTCAACTCGGGCAGAGACGGAAAAGATATTTGACTTTTTAATTTTTTTTTTTTCGATTTTTCATTTCACTGTTTTTTAAACTTTTGAAGAAAATTTTTCTCACCTTGTAATATCGCTTCACGATTTTGGAATAGATATATATATTAGGAAAAATTGGGGTTCGATAATTGAAATTATACTACTCAAAATGATTATTTGAGATAAAAGTAAATATTATTTTTTACTGGTATTAACAATGCCTTACGGATTGTGTATATGTAATATTTTATCTTTTTTATTTAATTCTTCAAAGCTGGCAAAATTAATACATTATAAAAGCATAAACGGTTGTGTCAAATTAGTCATTATATGTGTATATATATATATATATATATATATATATACATATATATATCTATATGAAGAAAGAAAATTATTTAAAAGTTAAAAAAATTAACATAAAATAACATTAAAACTTTAAAAGATCTTAAAATATTTTTTAGGTTATAATTATAAGCAATAAATAATACAAATTATTATAAAATATATATATATATATAAATATATATATATATATATATATCTTTAAAAGGTGTCTGAATTTTAATAAATACAAAAATATTTGTGTAACGATTATAAAATAATTAAAATAGAACAAACAATAAAGAGAGAAAGATAGAAAACGTTTGCTCATTATATTTTGTACGAATGGAGTGCTTAAGATTAGAACAATGTTTATATCAGACGGACGGGAGGCGATTGGCATTAAAGTAGCTTTAAAAATTTATTTCATAAATATTTCTGCCATTAAAAATAAATAATTATAGTTAGAAAAGACTGAAATTTAATAAAATAAACAAAAAAAGATGCAAAGTAATAAATAAATTCATGTTTTTATTTTTTTTTTTATTTTTAATTTTTATTTTTACTAAACACTGAGAGATGGCAATTTTCCGTTAGAGTGACACATTTAAGAAAGTTAGCCCTGTAATCACCCTACAAAGCATATTATTGAGTATAAACTTGGCCACGTTCTTTCATCTATCTGCTCAATTGATTTTTGCTGAAAAATTTCGAGTAGAAAGAATGTAAGACTTCTTGTGTAAGTTTTGAACTAGGAGTGCATAGGTTGCGTTTAACTAAAATTAAGCAAGGCTTTAGAAAAAGGGAAAAGTTCTCCTTTCTTATTGCCAATAAATTATTATAAAAAACTGTTATATATGACTTCTAATATGCGCAAGTTCGGTGCGAGATTATTTCATGATAAAGCAACTTTACGAATTTTATGTAATAGTGCTTGAGGGAATCGGTATCCGAAATTCGATCTAAGATAGGTAAAGAAGCAAATGAAAACTTAATTACTTGTCATTAAATTTAACTTATTGGAAGCTACTTTAAGGTATGAACAAATGAATGAAAACAATCAATGAATAAGTGAAAAGAAAACGTAAGATAAAGTATTAGAGGCAAGCACGCAGGCACGCAGGCAGGTAGGCAGCTAGGCAGCTAGGCAGACGAGCAGGCACATTTTAAAAACAAAATATTGAATATTGAAAAATATTTTTTAGGAAAATCTACAATAGCAACATACATATATATATATAAATACATATACATATGTATATACATATATATATATATATATATATATACATATATATAAACATGTAAATGTAAACTAAGAGCCCTTAATTATGGAAAATCTACAATAGCAACATACATATATATATATATATATATATATATATAAATATATATACATATGTATATACGTATATATATATATATATATATACATGTTTATAAACATGTAAATGTAAACTAAGAGCCCTTAAATATATCATGAAATTATTATTATTATTATTATTTAGTTTTAAGTGAATGTAGAATAAAATAATATAATATGATAAAAAATGCTAAAGAAAAACCATACAACAGTCAAATGTGATGATTATATAGATCTTCGTAAAGAATTTTTATTTTTATTCCAAAGAAATCTCTAATTGTTGTATATTGTTTTCCTCTTAAACTTAACAACTAACGAAACGATAATAAATATGTACGTTTATCTCTTTCACTCTTTTGAGATGCCGCGTACATCAGGCTCTACTATTACTATCTTTATATATCAAAGACATTAACCCAACAATAATTATGCAACGAAATTGTAGCAAAAATAAAAAAAAAGAAGAAAATAATGAAAACTAAAAAAACAAAATCAATATCTATGGAAAAAAGCAAAAAAAATTGTTAAAATTCTATTTATTATTTTTAAAAAACAAGCAAACAAAGAAATCAATAAATAAAGAAACAAAATAAATTTAATGTAAACATTTTAAGAAAACTTATCATTTTATATAAGATTCTCTATTAAATGCTGATTTACACTATGCACATGAGTTATTATTATGTTTGTTAAAGAGAACAGAAATGGAGATTAAGTTATTTATTAAAGTTTTCCCAACAAAGAAAATCAAGTCCACAAACTTTCCAATTAAAAGAAAAAGTAAAAATAAGAAATCAATAAAATCCATTTAGAATTCATTCGTTCTCTGGGATCTCGTGCACGGTGATCACTAATGGTGCGGGGCTTTGCTTAAACATAAAACGTAATCAGAGGAACCAGCATTTCTGATGGCATTACATCAAGTGGGTGAAGGTTGCATTTTTTGAACATTATTTTTCCGATAGCGCCTGCATCTCACCTGTTAATAATTTTTTTTTTCTTTCAATTTTCAAGAGGATAGGTTTCTTCATTGAGAAAATGGAACAATTGAAATGAATTAAATCCATTTGCAAAGAGTTGACTTTGGATTCTTTTTCGTTCTAGAAAAGTGTGTGATAAGTGTGTGAGATTCCTTGGCTTATATGGACTATATTTGCCTTCCACTCAACTCACTACGCTTTCTGTAATGCTCTCTCTTTATTGGCAAATATAAAATAAATGTTGCCCTTTAAATTATCCTACTACTTATGAATACAGATGCCATGTTATGTAATAGGCTGCCCGCGGTTATAATACGCTTATAATACATTTAGCGCCCTCAGGCAAAAAATAATCAGGTGATAATTAATCACAATACTTTTTAATATTCTTTTTAGTTTATAAAATTTTGGTTGATTTGCGTTTTTAATTTTCAATGCCTGTAGGTGCTGATGTGCTGATCGAATTTGCTCACTCATGGCAGTGCGTTCTGTTTCTCAACTTTTTCGTATCTCATTTATATCAAGAAAATTATTTTTGAGTAAGATCCTTGTAATCTTCTATCTCATGTCGTAGCTCCTGGCTATTTAATTAATAAAACTATTTTCAAATATTTAAAGTTTGGCAATTAAAACTAAGTACCCTCCACCACTTATAGCAAAGAGTAGATCAATGAATTGTTTGGAGTCATTGACTATATTCGGTAGTGAATACATCCCTTCTTGAGAATGAGAGTTTCTGGTGCATGTTCATGTCCCTTGTGGTGTATTATAGACTAATATAACTAATGAATCGCTCTTATTTATGCGGCCAGTACGAATAAAAGCTTTTTACTGAAGCACGCAGCGCCCAAAAGGACTTAAAACAGATCTATATTTTATTATATCTCCTGATTCAGAATCATTTTCTGAATTGATGTAAGCTAGCTGTCTATCTTCAAACTGTCTATGTCCAAACTGCAGATTACAATTTCTGAGATATTTTGATGAAATTTGGTACATCCACGTGTTTGGTTCGATCGGATCACTTTTTTGACCACTTCCCACATAACGCCTTATTTTAAGGTTGTTACATGAATACCTATAGGATAGTGTAGGGTGTTCAATGGCGCGCCGTGGTCCACTATAGTGAGTTTACTTGTTTTTTACTAAAGGGCGCTGCTTTTTCGTCGTTGGTTAAAACTGAACTTGCAAATTGAACATAAGAAAACAGAACGACAGACAGACGGATAGAATACTATTTTAAACATGCTGGTAAAAATTCGGGTGAAAAGAATGAGAGTCTAAAACCTCTTCGTAGCCGCGTTTAAGGTTTTGAGATATACTGCAGCAGCGTTTTTTAATTTTTTTTATTACAATAAATTTTGTATCATTTTTTTCTATTATCCGCAAGCTCCGGTCCACAAAACTGCCAAACTTCCACGTTCAAATAGTTCTTCTTGTTCTCTTTTCCTGATGACTTTTTACTCGATCGTACCACTATTGCGGCATATGTTAAAACTAGAATCGCACATTTTACACTTTACGTGTTACGAAAATGATGAGGAAAATGGTAACAACAAAATATATGGGCCTATAGACGAATTCATAATCAATTACGAAAACTAAATTGCAAATTTTTCATTTCTTGGCAGAAGCTTGGCAACGGAACCTTACGCAACGATCCTCTTGATGAAGCTACACTGAAATATTTTACTTTGAAAGTGCTCTCAAATGAATACAAACACTTTCTAAAGTTATTTGTGGGCATATTAGAGCAGGTTGAAATCTAAGGGTAAAACATGAGACTGTGAACTTCCGGCAGGTGCAGGTGGAAAAAGCACAAAGTTTCAAGGAAAAAGTTCAAAGCATCCTCTAACCAAAAAAACCAAGGAACAGTTTACGACGACCTTACTCCTTAAGCTCGAGTTGAGCTTATTCGAATTTGCTTCCGTTGCATCTTTTTGCATAAATGTCTTAAAAATACTCGTCGACTCTTACACAAACTCATAGTGTAAATAAGCTTTAAATTAATTTTATTTTATTTAAAACTGGTTTTAATTAATTTATTATTTAGAAAAAGAAACGAATTTTCTTTTTTCCAGGAGCCATGCAATGTAAGTCTCTTACTTTCTTCTCAGTGTCATCAAACTTTCCCATTCTAATGTGACGGAAAGGGATTATAATGAAAACTAAAACGAAAAAAATATTCAAAAACTTCTGCACTTTCTTCGTATTTCATTTCCTTTCTTCATCTCTTTATCACTATCTCTCTCCACTTCTATGCCTATCACTCTCTCTCTCTCTCTCTCTCTCTCTCTCTCTCTCTCTCTCTCTCTCTCTCTCTCTCTATCTATCTATCTATCTATCTTTATCTCTTCCTTGTACACTGTCTGTAATTACTGCTTAAAGTAAATTAAATAAACAAAAACAAAAAAGAAAAAAAAACGAAAACAAAAAAAAAGCCACCGATTTGTGAAATTTGAAAATGAAGCTTAAAAACTACACTACTGTGGACTGAGAGCAGATAGATATATGAGATGAAAATGACAAAATGCTGAAATAAAATCCTTTAAATCGAGAACACACAATACAAACATGAATGCGTTTGTTCTTTCTGTACAACCAAAGTATTTTATGTATGTATTTAAAAACGAAAATGAAATTAAAACAAAACAACAAATAAATAAATGAATAAAAGTATTTGTAATTTATGAAATGGTTTCAACCACCAAGCGAATAAAAAAGCAAAACGATTGTTGAATAATTTTAGTCCACAAAAAAAACAAGTTATATATAAATTGAAAAAGTATTTAACAGAAATACAAAAAAAAAAAAAAAGCAAAACATATATATATATATATATATATATATATATATATATATATACATATGTATATGTATATAAAATAAAACAAGAATATTTATATAAAATATTTAAAACAATAACAAGAAACAAGAGAGAAAAAAACAAAACAAAATAAAAAAAGAAGAAGAAAAACGAAAACTCATTTGATATATATTTATATGTATATGTAAATCAATGTCTTGTTTGTTGAATTATGTTATACACATATTGTGAAATTTAATAATTAAATTAAATAATTAATACCAAGAGATTTTTTGATAAATTTTCAACTTTGCGAGTATATGTTAAACAAAAATAACAAATGTCGAAAGAATTTAAACAATTTTTAACAACGGCAGCAATACCAGCAGCAGTAGCAGTAGCAACCGTATAAAAGCTGAACGATTAACTAACTGTTTGTTAAACTTGGTGCCTAAAAAAATTGTTGAAATATTTTTAATTTTTTTTTTCCTTATAAACTTTTATACCCACCACCAATGGATGTCATTTGTCATAGACAGAATTCAGGGGGATATGCATTGATACGTTTATCAAGAGTGTCAAAATCCTGCCTTATTTTGAAATATTTCGTCCGCTTGTCTGTTCATTTTAACGACTTCCTTCCACTGCAGATCACTTATAATCTATAATTTTCCCCACAATTTTGTTATCGCGAACGAACGGAACAATTTCATAGAAAAAAAAAATTTTGAAAACTTTTTTACAATAAAAACAACAGGAAGCGATTTAACAGAGCGCCCGGTGATTAATTTTTTTATTTTTTTCCAAGAAAATTTCTCAATTTTTCTCTTCCTCTACATCGCGGTCGGAAAGACGATCCGGATAGATTGCACCAAAAATATTAAGCATCTATCACTTCAAAATGTGAATATGTTATAATAATGTAAAGAAATTGCATTTATTGTTCAAAAAACATGAACATTATAGCATGAATTGTAGCGTGCACTATATGGATCCCACACCCCCTTAACAATCCTCACAGTTTGATTGAGTTTTCAACCCGCTCAGCATGTAGTGTTTTTTTTGCACTTGATGCTTCTACAACCCATGTAAAATCCATTTGTCAATAGCGTCCTTCTCTGGCTCTTCGTCTGCGGTAAGTTCCTTATCGTGCCAAAGGTTGGTTATCCTGCAATTATTATAATAGTAGTTAGCTCAAAATTGACATTCAAAGCCAACACCTACACGAAATGCATTCATTTAGTGACTCGATTTGAAATCTGGGAATAGGTAGCGGATTTTGAAACTGGCTTTTTGTTTGTGGGGTGCAAAGTTCTTGCAAGAGCCGCTTTATCAAAAAGATCGTGGGACATAGCAAGCAAGTGAGCAGCGTTTTATTCCTCTCTTATAGGTCTATTGAGCTAACATTTTACCCATGGTGCGTTCGACGCCCTCAGTTTTATTACTATAATACATTATTATTTCTGCTTTTTCTTTTGTGCCTGTCTCACCGGCTGCAGTTTTGAAAGGAACGTATGGCATCAAAGCCACATTATGCGAATATCACTGCGGTACAACAAGAAATAATTGAATTAGAATCACTTTCGAGTATTCGCGTTTCTTTTTTCCTTTCTTCTTCTTCTTCTTCTTCTCCTTCTTAATAATTTTGTAATTATGTGTCTTCTACGCAAAATAATATGAAATGTTGAGAGAAGCAAACGTTTCGGACCTTCACGTAAACATAAAAAGTTTTGAGCCTGCAAAGATTAAGTAAAGTATAATTTCCCACTGCCGGAAAGTAGTGAGGAAAGAGAAATATATAGGGAAGCGATCGCAGTCTAGTGGGTGTGTGCACAATCGGGAAGTGTTATACCTTTACCGAGTGAATACTTGCTATGGCTACGTTTAAATAAACTCTACCGCATTGGGATTTGAACCCGCCAACACAGAGTTGGTAGTCGCGATTCTTACCTGGTCACAAACAACTCAGTTGATGCGAAAACGTAAAATACTTTTTATACGATTTGTAATATGAGTTTTGCGCCTAATTGCGTTAAATTAGAGAAACGGATGCAAAAATGTGTACGAATGTTGTACTCGATTTTGTGCGAATGTTTTGTCGTGCGCTTAATCGGCTTTAATCGTAATCGTCAGATAATATATTACACATGCGCAACGTGTGTCGTTATGCATATCTGCGCCATTGCGAAAGCGAAATAATTAATGAAAAAAAAGTCAGTTCGGCGTACGAAAAATATTCCCCACGCAATCAATATAATCGGGATTGTGATAATGAGATATATGTAAAGTATCTTTAACTTTTTTTATTATTGTGATTTTAGTTGAGATGAGATATGAGAGCTAAAGTTTCTTCATATAGATGCTAAGCACTGGTAAGCTTTTCTCTTCAACTTGATAATGATTTTCATTTACGGAAGGTAAAGTAGGTAAAGTTTTTGATTTTTTATCGTTCGATTTAGTTGAGCGTATTAGATGTGAGAGGAAACTCTCAATGATTCCTAGAACTCCAAATACTTGAGCATTCAAATGATTTATTACTTAGGATGCACTTTGAAAAAGACTACTGCAAGGTGCTGGGTATCAGACGAGATTCGGCTTAAGTCGAATATACACATTTTTTGTTGTTGCTTTTTTCAATGCAAACATTTCCATCAAAAATTAAAAGCAAGTGAAAAAATTACATTTTTACAGAGATTTCAATTGCAAGGCTTTTATTGGACCTTTTTTTTTATTATGGTTTAAAAAAATTTTTATATTATATTTATATTATCGTACGTACTGTATGCATACACAAAAGAAAAATTATATATATATAAATAAATAAATAAATAAGAAAATATGTGAAAAAAATTTTAGTTGCAAAGCTTAAGCTGAAAGTCAACATGGAATCTATAAATGATTTGTTAGTTTATTAAACCGAAACGTATTAGTGCATTAAGCATAAATATCTATGTGTGCGTAATATTATTAATATTAAATATATACCTAAACGAATATATACACACATACACACACACACACACATGCATGCATGAGAACATAACTATATTAAAATTTAAAATAATTAATTGTTATTTGCGCCTATTTGCAAAATATTTTTCTTAAATATGAGACAACTAAAAATAAATAGATATAAATTTAATAATCATTTATATTATTTATTACCAAAAAAAAAAATAAATAAATAAATAAAAATTAATATATTTCACATCCTCCTCATAAGTACATTTACATATGTATTAAGATTTTGTACAACGATTATTATTATACAAGAAAAAAAAAAAACAAAGAAAAAATTAAAAAAAAAATTAAAAAAAAAATAAAAGAAAACTAATAATAAAAATTGCGATGCAAGAGAATCCTTAAAGAAATGATTAAATAACAAAATTTAACATAAATTGTAATTAAGTTCCAATTTGAAAAAAAAGAGAACAACTATTAATGCATATATATTTATAGTTTTGTTTTCATTATAAAACTAAATTTTTTCTTTTTTTGTTCAAAAACAACAACAACAACAACAACAACAAAAGTATTATACTATCAATGATATCCTCTCTGTAATTCTGTAGTAACTTCTTCTCTCTGTGACTCATTAACTTTGCTAAGCATTAAGTATAAATCGAACTCTTCCACATTATTACGAAAAAAATAAATAAATAAATAAACAAATAAACAAAAAGTAAAAGTAAAAAGAAATAGATCAAAAAATTAAATAATATACAAAGCAAAATATTACAAATTATGGTTGAAAAAAAATTAGATACACAGATACTATTAAAATTATTATACGTATGTCATTTCCCAGACTTAAAATTTAATCCATTTCTGCATCTGGAGAGCAAGTCTTCTTAATCACCCACCATCTCAAACACAATTTTGCTTAATTGCTCGCCAATCGGCCGATCGAGACGATTTTCCCATATATATATATATACATATGTATATATATACATGTCACAATTAAATTTGTTAAAAATTCTTGCCATCGTTTCGGCCAATCACGGACCGCTCAAAAATGAGTTAACGATCAATGATTAAAAAATATGAAACCCTTTTTGATGGAAGTATGTGTTGTATTTGATTTAACGCAATCATGCCTACACTTAAACCACCAGTAGGTAGCCAATATGTTGTCGAGTGCTGCTGCTGCATTGTTTCCACAAAGTGTATCCATACTTTCGGTTGCCCTTTCGTGGGCTCTTTTCTCTCCGCTAAAGAGACGGATCTCTTGCTACCTGCTCTCTGCTTTTTTAAAAAGTGGAAGAGGAATAGAATGTCGAAAGAAGCCCAATTCAGGCTTCGATTAAAAATTTTTACATTTACATCATCATATTGATTATCAAGTGATTTATTCATTATTCATCATTATTTATTCGTTCCTTATTGACTGCAATATACGTCCAGACGAATTAAGGAACACTCTTAAGATTAGAAGCTTGAAAACGACTAAACGCTAGAGAAGATCATCGATCAAAAGCATCGCAAATTTCAAAGTAAACGGTTTTTTTAATAAATACTTTTAGGCTTCAAGTAAAATCCGACCAAACTTAAGTCTAAGGCTTAAACTATGACATTTTAACAAAAAATATCAAGCAAAAGCAAGGAGGAAAGATTTAGACTTCAAATATTAAAAGCGAACGCAAGTCTATGTCTTATCCGCCAGCAATTCGATACGAACTTTTCATCAATGTGACTGCGGTCAAATAGCTTAGCAATTGTTCTCAATGAATTGGGAAATATTTGCAAAATTCTCAAATATTTTCTCATACTTTACACATTCAATAAAATATTGATTGATATGCTTATATATTTTTCGTGCAAGATAACTTTCTGCGGAAAATGTCGTGAAGTGCTTCTCAAGTTAAACAAAGAGAAAACTTAAAAGCGCTTTAAAACAAACTGTGCAAGCCTATATATTTTGTGTTATGTTACGGTTACGAAGTCGTATTCTTTACTTACTAATGTATGTTTGCTCTTAAACACACTTATACTACAAACCCAAAGATCCAAAGGATACAACGACATAGTAGTATGCGATCTATGTTTGTTTTCGCCTTTGTAGTCGAAGGCTAGATAACATTTACATGCTCTTGATAAGTGCACTTCTATATACAAGATTCTGAACCGACCTGACCACAGATTTAATAGATACTCGTCTAAGACTTAACATAAGTTGTCTCGATTGGTCAATCAATTTGCTTGCAATTAACTCAATAATTTACGATATCAATTTGAGATGATGGATGGCAAAAGTACACTTTGAGACGAATAGGACGTTCTTACGTGACCTTTCATTCCAATTTTAATGTGAAAACAAGATATGAGAAAAAAGAAGAAAGAAGAAAGAAGAAAGAAAGAAAGAAAGAAAAAAAAAAAAAAACGCTGATCTCTACTGTGTTCTTCTTCAGAAATAATTTATTTTTAATATAAATGAATAAATAAATGTAATAAATAAAAAATTATTTTAAATATCTTTTAAAGAAAGTAAAAATTAATAAATCAAAAAAAAAGAAAAAAAAAAAGGAAAAAAATTAATAATAAAAATATTTTTTTCTCTCTTTTGAGATAACTTTTTTTAAAGAAATATTTATATAATTATGAATTGATGCATAATTATTGTATTTAACATAAAAGTGAAAAAAACAAAAATAAAAGTAAAAGTAAGAATGAAAATAAATATAAAACATATAACAAAGGATTGAATTTCCTAACCTTAGTTGTTAAGTAAAGGCATTCATTGCAAAATATATATATATATATATATAAATATATATGAAAAAGCGAATTGAATCAGTAATAGATGTATTATTAATTAATATAGTAATAGTAAGAGAAAATAAAAATAAAAACAAAAAAGTAAATAAATAGATAAAATTCAAACACTAAAGAAAAAAACAAAAATAAAAAATAAATCAAATCTATGCCCAACTGATATATGAAAAATCTCTAAAGGATACAACACACGACATATTTAGTTATTATAATTATATATAAAATAGAAAAACTACATATATATCAAAATAAATACAAAAAAAAAAACAAAAAAAACAAAATGAATAAATAAAAAAGTAAATAATAATAATAATAATAAACGAAGAAGAAATGATATTCATATTCGAGTAATAATTATGTTATTAGAAAATTATAAATTAGCTAAATTTGGAATACAAAAAAAAAAAATAAAAAAGAAGAGAAAGAAGTATGTTTATGGTGCAAGGACATTTTGTGGCCACATAAGAGATTCATAGAAATTATTTAAAAGTTTTAAGGAAAGAAGGAAAAAATTCAAAAAGATAAATAAAACGAAATGAAAAATTTGTAGTACAATGAATATAAAGAAAAAGAATAATACTGAAAATAAAAATTATTATAACATAAATAAGAAAAATAATATTTAATAATTATTATTAAAAAATTTTTAGAATATAAAGTAATAATAAAGGCTGTAATTTTAAGTAAAATCTAAAGTATATATATAAATATATATATATATATATATATATATATATATATATATAAATCGGAAAAAAAATTAATTTAGAAAATTATTAAAAAAAAAAAAAAACAAACAAACCAAAACCGAACATCACTATGATGATTAAAGTATTAAAAAAAAAAAAGGAAAAATAAATAAAACAAAAAACTCATACCGATATAAATATAGAATAAATGAATAAATCATAAGTATACCTAAATATATATTATATCTATACAGTGTACACGTAATATATATATACATATACAAAAGCAAAAAGAAGAAAAAAAAAAGACATTGAATTAAATAATTAAAGTAAAAGTGAAAACAGAAAACAGTCACAAATAAATTAAAAAAAAATATATAAAAATTATAAATAATAGTAATGATAATAATAATAATAATAATATATAAAGATTTAAGCTCTATGTGTATGTAACGATATGAACATTAAATAAAATATTAAAATAAAAGAATAAAAATATAACGAATGAATAAAAAAAATCACAAATCTTTTATCTTCAATGTCTCGTCTGAAAGTTAGATTCAAGTGAGGGCGAGTTTTTTATATTAATCATCGTCTTAAGTGCGAACGGCAGGCATATCAGATAGCCGATGTTCTTTACACTGTTCAGGCTGGCCGACGCCTACATTTACATCGAAGCGTTAAACATCTCTTTGTATAGATCGTAGTCCTTTTAAAAGTCCTTCTATGAGCAATTTTCATTGCGATGATTATGAAAGAAAATCAAAATGCTAGATGCACGGACGGACAAATGAAAAAATCTAAATAGACATAAAATCTTATTTTAGTAAAGAATTTGTGTACATTTGAAAATCTCCGGTGGATACCTACAGTGCACTACTACTCCTGTGCCTACAGTACAGAACAACAGAGCCTCTGTCTTTTCGTTATGGATATAGAAGGAGACGCGAAACGCAATAAATCGAAGACAAGATGTAAAATATTCGTTATGAAAGAAAAGCAGCGATTACTGATTTTCTAAAAAAAAAACACATAAAATAGATCCTACGCAAGGTTTTTTTGAAGAACACATTTTAAGATGTGTACAAAATATTTTTATGCAACTGTTACAACCTCTGCAAAATTTTTCAAAGTTTCGGAAGGTCAGTCGTAGCCTTAGCATTGACAAACAAGAAAAAGGAAAAGGCTTGTTTCTTTTGTTTTTTTTTTTTGTACATGACCATGACGACAACCAAGGGGGATTATAAGTAAAGAGGGATGAGAAGAGTGAGTAGTGTTCGACTTAAAAGTGGAAAAATCAATTAAGATGGGAAAGACCATTGCTGATAGATTGAAGAACGACAAGCCCCGGTAGTGTTGCGTATGATATGACGGCAATTCCACAATGAATGGATGCGAACGCTGAGAAAGCCTTGTGGTTTTGGTAAAGAATTTAAATGGCGGACAAGTCTGTTTTCTCTCTATGGAAGACTTGCCCTGGATGTACCTCTACAGCTCACATTACCCCAACGCTCTAGAGTATCGAGAGTTTTGGACACACCTTTGTCACCCATGGGCATCTGCGCCTTCAAATGTCTTCAAGCAAAATTTGGAGGCTCCCGCCCACACGTACGCATTGTAATCTGCGAGCTGAGCCCAAAGGTATTTATTGAGATACGTTGCGGTTGTTATGAGCCGCTCGAATGTCATCAGAGTAAACCCCTTTTAAGAAGACAGACCACAGACCACAGGGAAAAAAGTTAATAGCTTATAACAATAACGGTCGAGAGAAACTGAAAAATGTTAAACTATATATCTGTTAAGATTGTTGAACGTTGTTATCCATCTATTAAAAGGTTCTCAATGTTAAAAAAAAAAAAAATAATCAAATATGTGAGTAAACAAAGAGCAGTAAGAGTAGAAAAACATTCCGCATTAAGGCCTAAGGAAACTGTTTTCTTCTATTAAGGTCCATGCTCCATGCACTCTAATGGCTCGAAAAAGCTTGATTTGAATGCTTTGACGTACTCTAATGGGAATGTTGCACGTCCACATCTGGACTATGCAGAGCGATTTGGTGTACAACACTTTTAAGATCTCCAAGTGTTCTTGGAGTCACTTACTTTAAGAAGATTTATTGAAAACTCCGTAAAGACTATCAATCGCATGAATTAGATGGAAAGATTGAAGTGAAACCTGAGCGTAAGGTCAGTCCGTCCGGCAAGTAAGTTTCATCCACTCGTTTGTCTTCATAAGGGTCATAGCGCGTGTATTTCTTTAGTGTAACCCTGTGAGGAATGTCTGTGGGATAGAAGCAAGCAATAAAGGGGTGACCCTATGCGCTGATTTTCATGTAATTATCATCCAGATAGATAGATAATATAAAGCAGAACGTTTCTGCCTGAAATTTTCATTTCTTTTCGTTTACATTGTGGCGCTTAAATGTCGATCATTCACTGTTCACGCGGTCCCTGTAAGAGGTCATAGTAATGATTTATTATTTTTATTTGCAATTTTATTTATTTATTTTTTTTTTTAAATTATTTTATTTTGTAGATGTAAACAAAATTTTCTTTTTCACTTTCAACAGATAAGAGACAATCTTACTTATTTATTATTACCTAATAGTTTTTTTAATTTGATTTTTTTTTTTTTTTTTTTTTTTTTTTTTTATTATTATTGCAAAGTGCTTAGCTTTTAACAAAATGCACATTGTCTGCCATAAACAAAAACATATTCATACGTCGCTGCACGGCCAAAGGGCAGGACAAGGCAGCAGGGCAAAGCATGGCAAGGCAGTGCATGTTTATTGCGTTCTTTTTTTGTAAACATTGCACTATTCATTCATTTCGTTCGCTGTAGATTAGTGGCTGAGCGGTTATAAATGCCGATGGCTGCGCCTACTGAAAGTCAGAAGTAATTGTAGCAAACGAGAGTTTGGTAAACGTTGTGTTCAGTGACAACTGATTTCTTTCTTTGCGAAAATTTATTTAAAAAATTTCAATATAAGTTTATTAAAAAGTTTAATTGTTAAAGAAATTTCAAATACAAAATGCCTGCTAATAACTTTAATCATTTGGTGGGAGCGACTACACGCTACATAGCCGGAAGAAACGCTATGCAGACCTGCTACTGGCGTGCAGGATCCGATGGCAAATTAATTAAATACAGTAAAACTTGTGAATTTGGTCGTTCCCAAGAAATGCCGGCCAGTATCCGAAATCAATTTATAAATCGCACTTTCATTGCAAACAAATAAACTGGAGTGGCTGGAACGGCATGATTAACGGCATACAGGATGTGATGGCTGCTATCTGGACGTATCAGAAAATGTGTGCAAAACTTCTTTCATTTATAAATATGATTATTAGGTTTTTCAATTAAAATAATACTTAGTTACTTAATTTAGCTGAATTCATAACAAAAAAAAAAAAAAAAAAAATATATATATATATATATATATAGAAATTATCCAAAGAAAAAATTATATTAAAAATTGATTTAAAAAGAAAAGAAATCATTTTTAATTTTCAACCTTTAGAGGAGATCGTACGCAGCGACCAGAGTAAAACATTCAATTTTGATGATTTTTAGTTAAAAGTTCTCCGAATTTTGAAATCTTTTTCATTCGGAATTCCAAAGAACTTTACCCGCAAAAACGGTCAAACTGCCTATTTATCCTTTGTTTTAGCGTTCATGGCAATGGCTTAACAATTAACTCGAACGGAACCGCGCCTCTCTCTTACTACTTTGACAATTCTATCATGAAAGAGAAGGAAGAGGAAAGTTTATGCAATAATTTTTACAACTCTGCCGGATCCTTACACAACCTTTCATTACTTATGAAAGCATCTTTTCGGGTCTTGGGAGTGGAAAATGTAGAAATTCTCTGCCAAAAAAAAAAAAAAAAAAATATTGTAGGGAAACATAATATTGAAGAAAATAAAAAATTGAAAGCTGAAGTTTGATGCATTTCTTAGTTGTACAGTGGAAGGATGAAAATTATTCAAAAACAATTTACTGGTATGTCTGTCTACCTAGTGTTATATAAATGAAATTCGTTGTTCCATTCTCTAAACAAAGACGTCGGTTTTCTTATCTATGCACAGAATACTAAGATTTTTTCTTTTATACGGTACACCACTTGTGGAATAGGAGCATATTAAACTTGTGCGGATATATGCAACACCCAGAAGGACTTGAGGTAGATCCAACTTTTGTTATCGATACGATCGATACGGAGTCGTTTTTATATCGATCTGAGTTTGTCCGTCCGTCCGTCCGTCCTGCTTGTTCTCTTGCGTGCAACTTGGACGCGGCCATTTTTGAGATATGCTGATGATGTGGCCCAAGATTCGGATCGGACCACTTTTTCGATCAATTTTCATACAAAGCCTCATTTTAAACAATCCTTAGTTTTAATAACTGCAGGGTGGTGTAGGGTATTTAATGGTAGAGCGTGCTCCACTACAATGTTTCTACTTGTTTTATTTCATTTTTGTTCTTTAGGAACGCGCCGTCTTAATGGTAGGCAGGGGAGAGAAAAGATGAGAGTAGTATTTACGTACGCCCGACTTGATATCAAGATATTAAGGATGGTCGCCCTGTCAAAAACTCGTACGTTCGCAGAGTTCATATGGCTTCAGGGATTTAAGAGCTTCAGTGTGGGTAGAAATTTGATTCTCCCATCTTGTTAAGCTAATAAGCTCAAGTCAATTTTACTTTAATTTATTTTAAATAAGAGATAAAAAATGAATCGTTTTCTCATTCATTTTATCTGCACAACTTTTTAGTAAATCTTTGCGAATCTTACGTAGATAAAAATCTGGAATAAAATAACAGCAAACAAAGGAGTATTTTATTAGATGCAATAGGGAAAGCTTTACGAGGCCTATATACGTTATATTAATAGCGAAACATTCTTTGGATTTGTTTTATACCTACCGCCGAAGTTTATAATTCAGAGTGCGAGTCCTTCTCTTTGTAACGTTTAGAGATACGCCTTAGAGCACTCCATAAAGTATAAATGTGTATGTCCACTATTGATTAGCGTAAGATTCTGTCTGTCGCTCCGACTGAGCATCTGCTTGCTCGATGCTGTTGCATTGCTTAATGCTTTGGGGCAGTAAGTCAAGGCTTGGCGTATCAAGGAGTAAGGTGTGATCAAAAAATACGATGAATGTGTCTATAAAATGGGAGAAATTATTTATAATTTCAAATAAATCCTAATGGGTATGACCGCGTTCGTAATACTCAATTAATACAATTTGGTCTAGCAAAGAAAATTCACTATGCATAGTAGCGTGATAAACGAAGAAACCTCTCAATATGACCTCGATTTGTGGGGGAGTTTGGCGTGGTTTTTTAGGTCTAGATTCATCTTTTGCATAATACTCGCTCAAATAGACGGTTGTGCTCAGGTCGCACGTATAGATCCAAGTCTAATGTCCCGGAATGATGCGTTTCACGACGTCCTGTTAATCAGAAATCATTGTTTCACAGACATGGGAAGAATCGAAAAAACTCATTTTTGTATGTTTGGCAAAACATGTGCAACTAACTCTGCCATAATTGAGGTTTGACATGAAATGCATACATAGACACCACTATGCATTCCCAACAAAAAAAAAAAAAAAAGAACAGTTTACGGCTATTCATATAGCGACTTTTCAAAATAGGACATTATAAGGAAAGTGGTCCGATGAAAATCATTTGCAATAGCGTTTGTCCTTGGGCCAAAATACGTCGTTGTACCGAATTTCATACAAATTATCTGTAGATTGCCTATGAAACAAGCGGACAGACAAGCTTAAATTGATTGCGAAATTGATTCCAAATCGATCGGTATGATGAAGGATGCGTCCAACTCAATTCCTTCTGAGTGTTACATACATCCGTAGAAAGTTAATATACCCTTCTAACAAAAGTGGTATAGTAGAGGGCATAAGAGGTAATTTTTAACATTGCACCTTTAGTCGGCGGCCATAATCAGCGATAATCAAAATCTTGCGAAAATGCAAGTGATTCGGTCCACATAACCTAATAATTTACTTATAAAGGACAAGTGCACTTGAAGCTTAGTATAAACATTTTATAGGGCCACATAACAGCCCAGCGGTGTCAAGTCGATCACGAATAAGTGAGAAAGCGCTTTGCTATTTTTATCTATGATTTGATTATCAATTATTCGAGCCAGACCGAGACTAAGCAACAAGGCAACAAGGTCATGCAGGCCTAAAGTAAAGGCACATTTTTTTTTTAATTCTGGACGTGTCAATAACTCGATCTGAAATCGAGACAGATTAGAATATCGTTGTTGTTGCCCTTGAATATCGGCAGCATACATGTTTTGTTGTTAAGCTTGATTGCTTTTTCCATTGTATGATATCAATAAACTAGCGCCACAGACATATGCGGACATATAAAATATTGATTTTTCTCGATCAGAGAGATTCTGTCAGCTTTACAATTTACAATTATTGCGGGCACATATTTCCGAGATGAATCGCAATCGTTTAATAAATAAGACATGCGCGAATTTTGACATCATACTAGAGCAACAGAGGCAATGAGATGATTGAGCAGACAAAAGCGAAAAGTATGCGAATTATGATAAGGTAGAGAGATATACAAGGGATGTGTAGTCCAAGATCAGTACAAATCTTAGCTTTGTTATAAGCTTCAAATGACTTATTCCTGTAATTAATGTTAACAAAATTTTTGATTTTAAAGCAGCTTTTTCTTTTATTCTTTTATTTGTTATTGATGTAAAAAAAAGAAAAAAAAAAACAAAAAAATTTAAATGATAACAGTGGTAATTAAATTCTAATCTTTGGTTCTAATATTTACATTTTATTTAATACATTATGTATTTGCTATTGACATATATTTTATTATTACATTTTTTTATTTACTTAATTATTAATGTTTTTAATTTCAATTGTTCACATGTAACTAATTAATAAACTAAATAAATTAAACCTATTAGCACCATAACTTTTAAGTTCATAATCTCGCTGTGTGTGCGTGTGCGTGTGTGTATGTGCGTACGTGTATTACATATTTTTGTGTGTGTGTATATATATATATGTGTGTTTATGTGTGTGTGTATATATATATATATATATATGTGTGTGTTTATGTGTGTGTGTGTGTGTGTGAGTGTGTGTGTGTGTGTGTGTAATTAGTTAGGAACTTTAATATTACGCATAGTTATTGTGTACTATAACGGCGGTTGCACAATTTTCAATTAGCAAGACATGTGTTTGTATCACTGTGCTTGATATATAATATTACATACAATCGCAATCAAATATGACTGACTGTTCATTATGTGAAATCCTTAAATGGATTTATTTGTTACGTAACTGCGATTATAGAACTGATGACGTATACTGGCTGGAATTTCCTGTGAACGATCAAATTCACAAGTCTTGCTGTATTTGATTAATTTGCCGTCAGCGCTCGCGCGCCAATATGATGTTTGCATAGCTTTGCGTCCGGCTATGTAACGTGTAGTCGTTCCCACTAAATGGTTCAAGTTATTGGCAGGCATTTTTTTGAATAAAACTTTCAAATTTTATGTAAATCTAATTGAATTCTTTTCTCCTTTTAATTTTTTTATATGTAAGTTTTTGGCTACAAGTTCAGCAACTGAACGATTCGCGATACGATTCACTTATTAGTCTGATGTATTTTTTTAAAAATTATAACCATTTATATATGAGCTCATTGTAGTATTTTTTTCTTCTCTTTTCTAATCTCTGAATGCTTTTTTTTTTTTTTTTTTGTCTTCAAGAACTAAGACGTATATCAGCACATATATAACTAAATAACTGCTGCAGTAAAACAAATTGCAATCAGCACACACTTAAGGCGGTTTTTTATTTCAATTTTTTTTTTTTTTTTATTTTGCTTTGTTTATAAAAGAGTAGAAATTTTATTATAAAAACTACAGCCAATATATTACATGCGCAAACATACATCTACATATATATATATATATATATATATATACACGTAAAATTCATTTAAATGCAAAACTTAAATGTCTTATCGCTATCACTCGAAGGGTGAATGCTTTCTCTAATGTTGTCCATAAATTTTATTGACTTTGACTTTTTTTTTCATAAACGTGTAAAAAGAATTGTAAATAAATAATTCGCAAACATTTCTAATCGAATGAGGTTTTTCCTTTTAAGATTAACAAAGTCATCACAGTTCATTTTATTGCCACTAAGCAAGTAAATAACGCTTAACTTGCACTTCAATTGATCATTTTCACGATTCAATTACCATAAGAATATTTCAATTATTTCTCTACTCTTTATAAAAATCTCTCTCTCTCTCTCTTTCTCTCTCCCTCTCTCTAATATTTCCAGTCCTAATGTCCTTATAGCCTAAACCAGTTTTTGTACGCGGGTATACTAAGTGTATTTGTGCGGATGTATGCAATGTCGACAAGGACCGATTGAAACGATCTAAATCTGTCCAATTTTGAAGATACTTGGGCAAAAATTGGAGCCTTGACGAATCCTATTGAAAATGGTTCGGATCGACAACTTATCCTATTTTAGAAAACTGTGATATAAACAACTGGAAGATGCTGGGCCGTGGATCACTTTTTTTTTAAGACTTGTTTTGGCGATTGCCGCCAGCAGTGTAAAGAGGATTTGTGTTTTGTTTAATTTGCCGATATTTACTTGATTTTAATTTCCCATTTTATGTATCCCTTGCTGTATTTACTTTACGCTTCTTCGTACTTCGTCTACCTCTACTAGAGATCGCAGAAACAAATATCAAATGGGAAAGAGCGAGAAACGAAATGTTTTCGGAAATTTGATTATAATGAATTCGATGGATGACGTGATATTTGAACGTTCTCTAGATCGGCACTGAAAAGTTACTTTGCTTTCTTTCTTTCCGAATAGGTATCTTATAGGGTGGCAACTTTAAACCCACTCGGGCGAACAATCATTTTCTCATGAAATGATAAAGAGTCCCCATCACTTTACCGCGTTAGCGAAGAATAGCCTTGAGAATGTTAAGTACTTCTGTTGAGGTAGGATTAAACGTAATGTTCGTTCAGAGTTTTACGAACTGACGTAAACATCTTGGTGTTCGGCTTCATCGTCAAACTATATTCTAAGAAATTTTTTTCCATTATTTGAGATAATTTTTTGTCTTACGCTTTAACCAAATTTTAAAGAGAGAAAACTCCGCTATTTAAGCCTGCCTGTGCGACTTCTTCTATGAAGTTTATGTCATAAATAATGAAATAATAAAATTTTTACTACCTTCCAATCATCTCCTTAATAAATACCTACAAGATCTATTCAGTATTGAAGATAAACTAGACCGAGGTACAATTTTTAATAATAGAGCAGTAAAAAATGTTAAAAAATATAGAAAACCATTTATAATAAAAATAAAATAAATAAATGAACAAAAATAATAAATGACACAAAAAAAACATTTTTTTACTGTGTGAGTCACAAGCGCTTACAATAGACGCGAAGGAGGAGAGAACTGTGAGCAAGCTCTTGAATCACTGAATAACTGACAACATAGCAACCATCCTAAATCGCAATATGCCTCCTCATAGAGTTTCGTTATTGTATAAAGAAAGTAGAAACCGTGGTTTTTCATTCTACTGCTTATGTCAGTAACGGTCATGATTTGAAGTAGAAATAACAAGCAGCAGATTTTTAAGAATAAAGCACTAGTGAGCTATTGGTGTAAATCATCCCGTCAATCCCGACAAGAAATAATTTTATTCAAGCCTTGAGAACCTTTTCAAACTGGAAAGACGTTCCCACCTAACGTTTACGTCTTCTTCCCAAAATTATTGCCTTAAAAAGAAAAGACATTCGTAGATGACACTGCCTGACAGCAAGAAGCGAAAAAATGTGTCCACCTATATGCCATTTTTCCATGAAATGGAATGGTTTACTAAGTCACAAGGTCACGGAGGCCAAAATTTTCATACCCTGATATTTTTTGTATCCTAATTAACGACTCGTCTTTTCAACGCAAATGCGCGTTGAGTCAAGCACTTTGTTATGAAATTCTTTACCCTTAGTATCGTTCACAATTATACCCAATATACTCAAAAGTAGTATAGGACTCGCATGGACTCAGAATCTTGCAAATTTAATTTGCTAGTGTAAGTTGGGGGATAACAACGGATCGGGAACGGGGACGAACGAATATTTCTTCGTAGAAGAAAACTTTATACTCAATACTCCTAACGACCTTATACTCAATATTCCTAACGACCTACCATACAAAGGCAGGGCCTAACGGACAGGAATCACTTAACTTAACTTAATTTAATTTGCATTTACTTATACACGCCAAGGAAGAATGAGCTGAACTCATTTTAAAAATAAACAAGAAAATTATATTCGCCATCATCTTTATCCGAAGAAAGACTAAATTAAAAAAAAAAAACACGAAAAAAAACCGTTTTTATACTCCGTATAATTGAGTGGGCGTGGCTGATGTTCTCCAATTTCATTGAATATACGTGAAAACTGTTATCATGTGTCTGTTATGGTTTATGGTGTAATGGGTAAAAAAAAACAGAAACCAGAGATATTCTGGGCTTATGTTGCGCTCTGCCCTTTTGCCGATTTGACTCAGTTTTAATAGTAACCTACCTGCAAGAACTTCCAATGCTTCATTTTTGTGGCCGGGAGAATGTTTATCAGCGACATTAGACAGATCCACACAGGGAGATGCTTATATCGATACAAATTTTCATCCTGATCAGGGATATATATGTATACCTTACACATCCGTCCTACATCCAACAAAACACTCATTTTATATCTTCGATTAAATGCAAATTGAAACTTTGACTCTATGATCAAATGATATCTCGGTTACCTCGCTTGCAATGAATGTGAATTTACGATTCTTTGCCATCGAAGAAGAAGGCATCTCACGCGTTGCAAGATCGCTCGGTTGTTTTTTCCTTTTGACTAATTGAGATCTTACCCGACAATTTTAATCTTCTGTACATAATCCAATGCAAGTTTTTTTATTTCCCCTAAAGAGTAACTCTATATGTCTCTCTCTCTCTCTCTCTCTCTCTTCTCTATTCTGAACTCTAAAAGTGTAAAGCCAGTATATGAGCACATATCTCAAGATCAAGCTTCGCGCAGTTACATGTATGTATTTTAGAAATAAAATCATAATTTTAATTGTGTTAGTGGATTAGTAGGTAAAGTGTCAGGGACAATTAAAGTAATGTCAATTATATACTCATAATTTAAAATAAAAAAAAAAATAAAAAAAAATTATAATAATGTTTTCTTTTTTATGAACTTTCATTATATTTATTTCTTCCTTTTTGTGAATTATTGCTACTTAAGCGTAAAGAGAATTCTTTAATTTTTCTTATCTCAATTAAAAGCTAAACATGTTCGTATATATGTTTATTTATTTATATGAATAATTATTAATTAGCATTTTAATGGTAAAATATAACTGTATTCTAAATTGTACTTTGAGCCTCATTGTGCGAGAGCGCAGAACGTCTTACTATTGACACATATTTAATGATCAATTTATGTACGTTTTGACGTCAATGTCTTCATAAATATATATAAATATATGTAAATATATATATATATATATATATATAAATTAATATATTTTATTTATATATATATATATATATAATTTCGTATATATATAAAACTAAAGCCATAGATTTCTCGTTTAACTTTTTTAAACTAGGAACTCGTACACACATCTATAGATAACAGCCAAGCATGCACTGCATATGTATTATGCTTATTGTAAACTAAACGATAATTTTTAATCCGTTTACGTGTTAAACGACGCTACGAGTATCTTACTTTACTTTGTGGATAAGTAGTTACGATTGGCGTATGCCAAACGTATGCTGGCTGGCATTTTCTGAGCTTTGCCAAATTCGGTCACTTTACTATATTTTATTAATCTGCCGTCAGGACCGGTACGCCAATATGAAGTTTGCATGGCATTACGTCCAGCAATGTAACGTGTAGTGGCACCCACCAAATGATTTAACTTATCAGCCGGCATCCTTCTTTTTTTATATATATATATATTTTTTTTTTTATTTTTGAATCAAAAAGAAATTTTTCTAAATTTCTTGGCGAGAGAGATCTATTTAGTTTTGCAAGCAACTAGTGTCTGACTTTCACTTGGTCCAGCCCTTGCCATTTATAATCGTTTCTAATCAGTAAGAACACTAACGAGCACCAAAAAAAAAAAAAAGAAAAAAAATTGTACAAATCGCTTATGTGTACGATTGCAAAAAAAGAAAGAAAATTAATTAAATGCTTTTTTTTTTTTTTTTAAGATTAAATATTGTAAATATGATTCAAATGTATCTGCTAAACTGTATCTGATTTTGAGTCATGTTTTCACTCTAGATTGATTTCTTTGTCTTCTATATAATTCCACAGTAATCCAAATCCTCCTTTTATTGCTAATCTAAACTATTATTAGGACTTTGTACTCCTAAACGAAGCAAATAAAAATCAGGTGTTGCCTTTAATAATCGTTTTGATTCCAGCATTTGCATTAGACTCGTGGTGACGTCAATCCTAGAGATCGTCTAAGATTATATAAAGTCTAATAAGCCCATGTTTTTTTTTTTTGATAGCTTTTGATAGCTGATAAGCATAAGGTAATTAAGTTCGAGACTTTAATGCAATTCAAAAAATAACAAGTGAGAAAATTATACTTGGTTGTAACCGAATCTTCTATACCCACCACCGTTCTCTTAAAAAAGACAAAACAAAGTAAAGGAACTAAATTTTCGTGCAAATGTTCTCTAATAAGGAATGGATGTGGCTGCTATTTTCTATTTTCTAAAAAAAGGTTTTTGCCATGTAGACGTGTAAGCATGGTGGGCGTGTCTTTGGAAAAGTTTAAGTCACTTCCAAATTCTTTTGCAAATTTGTAGGCAATATCTTCATTTCTGCTAAAGGCAGAATGTTTATCACAGATACTACTCAGTTGGGCAAGCGGACAGGACGACAGACGAAGAGACGGACATGTTTAGGTGCATTCCAAATTTGAAATTGGCCAAGAATTTATATACTTAAAGGGTTTTTGGAGTTTGCGGCTACGCGTTGTAAAAGTAATGAAAAAAAAACTAAATTTTGATATACTGTAATATTCGGTAGGAGTGGTCAATCTTTTCCATTTTTGTACACATATGCTACAGCATCGCCCATGGAATATACGTTCAAATTTTTGTACATTAATCTGCTATAGTTTATGCGTAATAAGCGAAAAACTAATGTATTATTACTTTTGAAAAACAGAGGCGTTCTTAGTTTATGTAGTGCTGTGCGCGTAGCTTTCAAACGATTTGGCCCATGTTCAATACTAACCTGCGTGCAAGAACTTCCCATGTTTCTGCCAACTTTGAAGTTGGTAGCTTCATTTTTGCGGCCAGGAGAATGTTTATAGTAGACATTACACAGACAGACAGACGGACATGCCTAAATCAATTTAGAATTTCATGGTGATCAGCAATATGTATACTTTGTGGCACTTTTGAGGCTTCTTCCTGGACGTTGCAAACGTTGAAAAATAAATATATAAATAAAAATGAAATCGAAATTGAAGTTTTACTTAACTTTAGTAGATCAGCTGCCTTAAGCGATAAATCTGAATTTAATTTATCGTCGCTTATCTACAAATAACCAACACTTGAATTATAGCGATTTTTATTTTCTTCTCAACTCACTTTTATAAACCCGTACATAGCTTGTTAGTTGGGCCAACCTTTTTAAATAGTTTAGGTAAATCTCACTTCCACTTGCGTATATAATATGCTTAAATTAAAGTGACCTGATTAATATGTTATGTGGCAGAAAGCGTGGCATGAAATGCTAATAGAATTATATTAAAATTCATCAGAAATATAATATCTGGTGAATTTTCAATAAAAATCCCCTCGTAAATTGATGCGCTTTCATTAAAATATTACCTAAGATCCCTATTATCAGATGTGTCGATCTTTTCCCTAAACTTATTCTATCTATCTGGAGAAAAGCTATGTTATACTGAAACTACAATCAGTTTAGATCGAAATCTATTTCTTATAGCATATTCAACTTATCCAACGGGTCCAAGAACAATCTTTACACATATGGGTAAAATGTGAGCCTAATGTTAATTTAATGTCTTTTCATACCCTACACAACTTTTAATATAGAGTGCATTACGTTTGTGTGGATATATGTAGCATCCAAAAAGCCTTAAAATAGAACCAACAGCAGCATTTCTGAATCGATTTAAGCCTGCCTATCTGTCTGCCTATCTGTCTGTTGTCGATCCATGTATGTGTTTGTGTTCAACCTAGAGATGGCAATTTTGGAGATGCTTTGATGAAATTTGGTACACTGACATATTTTTGCCCAAGGACAAACCCCATTGAAAATGATTCAGATCGATCCCTTTTTGAACGCTTCCCATATAACGCGTTATTTTGCAAATTCGTTCCGAACGTTGCGCAAAAATCGCTAAGTAATAGTATGTTGATATCGTATATTCATCTGAAAAGTTTGGTTCGGATGAGGTCAATTTTTGAAGCCCCTGTCATATAGCCGTCCTTGCGAACACTGAATCTCTCTTTGCTGAAGATGTCTAATTTTCAATATTTCATGATGAAAATTGGTTCGTAATAATAATTTGACATAAAAATTTTCCGCATCAGTTTACGTAAGAGCTTTCATGGAAAGTATGCTTTTACATAAAAATAATGTATAATTTTTGATGTTGTGTATTACGAGAATGAATGAGGTGGTGTAGGGATCAACAATGGTCAACCTTGCCCAATCAGAATATTCTTATTTGTTTTTTTCTTTTCTGAAACATTAGTTTACAAAAAAATGTACATTTAATTGAAAAAAATTGAAATCATGTTAAGAATTTCAAACACTTATAGACATAGCGTTTCCGCAGACGAATATCAGAAAAATACGCGGGACGTCGGCTGATGAATTTTGTTACAAACTTTACAAAATAAATATTTGAAAACAAGCAATAATGCTAAACTCGGGCAAGGTCGACCTTTAGATACCCTAAACCATTTCTCTTAACTAATAATAACCCAAAAAGTATACGTTATTTCTATGTGAACGTGAACGTGGTCTAAATTTGGCAAAGTTTCACCGTAAAATAATAAAAATGAAATCTTTTTGGCATATAAAGCCATATTTTTCATTAAAATACTTATATAGCTTGGGGTCGAAATAATAGACCCACGTAGTCCAAATTCGATAAAGTTACTTCTTATGTCAAATTATTACTAAGAACGAATTTTCAGCGAGAAGTATTGAAAATTAGATTTTCTTACGATATAAAAATTCAACATCCGCAGGAACTATTATATGACAAGGGTTCTAAAAGTTACCTACTCCGATTCAAAGTTTTCACACTAATTTAGTTTGTCGAAATACTATTACTAAGCGATTTTTATCGCGAAACTCTGAAAATTACAATATTTTTTCGATAAGTGGTCCGATCAATAGCGTTAGTCCTTGCGCCAAAACTCATCAAAATATCTCGTAGATGGCTGCCTGCAAGTTAAATACGAGAATCCATGGCCAGACATCAAACGGACGGAAGTGCGTCTGTCTCAAGTCCTTCTAGATGTCGCATACACTTACTATACCTTGTGCCATAAGTGATGTAATAAATGAAAAGGTCATTGAATTACACAAATTATTCGTTTACATTGTCGCTTTCTTTCTCTTGTCTACTCACAAAGAGGAAAGGAAAGTTTGGTTTCTGAAAGCATTTGTTGTTACCTGGCTTAGCAGATTTTGAGACGCTCAATGTTTACATTCTATGCCTAGAGAGAGGGGGGGAGGGCATAGACATGCCAGAACTCTCACCTTCACATGGTGATCCCTGGTAACGGTCTGTGACCAGCGAAGAAAAATTTAAGAATTGACTATCTATAGCTTTGTGACGGGTTTTCCTCACAGGAGTAGGAGTAGGAGTTTAGGAGTAGGCTGGAAAAGTCCTGTTTTCTTTACAAAAGAGAATTTCTTGTCTCATAGATTATTGTTACGGAGGAAACACAAACCAGCTGAAGCAGGATCATTTGGGTTGTAACGTACATTGATGTAGTAGTAGTCAAGCGCATCGAGCAGGCCATGTCAGCTGTATCCATCGACGCATACATATACATTGAGAAGGGACAGTTTGAATTTGGCCAACCGGGATTGTATGATAGTCGCAAAGGCAAGTGTGACTTCGGTCGCGTAAGGTAATGCTAAAGGCTTTGTAATTGAACTTTAAGCTCCACGCTGATTAGCGGCCCACTTGCTCGCTACCTCTACGTAGAGAAAGTCCTTAGGGCTGGAATTTGTTGTTGGGGGGTAGTGAGTTCAGACTGCTGGGTGCGGGCCTACGGGGAGTATCTTTGTGGCTGGGGCTTTTGTCATTGCTAAAGCGAGTAAGTAGAAGTAACGGTAGGCCTCAACACTCCCCAGTGTGGGTTTAATTGCCCACACACATTAAATAAATCCGGTACGCCAACTGTAGTTGAGACCCCTTGCTTATAGGGTTTGGCTAACTCTGTGGAGGGCAACAGTTCACGCATAAATAACCCGAATGTGAGCGGGCATCGTGAGTTTATGTTTCCATAGTGGTACTCACTTTACACACAAGAGACATATCTGTATCCGACTTTTCAATGATAAATATTAGGAACACACACAAGGTCAAATCATTTAACTTGCTATAGAGTGTAATTTAAGGTTTTTCATCTAATCTGGGTTTAACTGTCATAACAGTTTTTCCCATGTACAAATCAAACACAACAACATATATCATTATTTTGTGGCAAAGTTGTTTTGTAATAAATTTCAATATGACACAAATAAGAGGTTTGAAGGAATGATAGGCTTTTAGATTGTTTTGGTTGTGTTTTTAAGCAGAATACACACATGTTTTCCAATTTCATCTATCTCACCATCATCCGATTTACATCGGATATTTAAAACCTCATATCGCTTTATGTAGCAACCTTTGCATAGTGTTGGCATATTTATGTCAATTTTATTTTATTTTCAATTTTTTTAATTATTAATTAATTTAATTTTGAAATGAAGTGGAACTACAATGTAGACAATTGGCAACACTATGCATTTAATAATGATATATGAAAAATTAACTTTCTATTTTAATTCTTTCAATTACGAAAATTTTAAGAAACGTAAGGGAAACGTATTGATAAAAAAAAAGAGACGATAATAGAATTAGCCCACAATATAAAGCCCATTACAAATATATATTTGATGAATAAATCTGGATATCACAAGCGCAACAACACGTCTATTGTGTACTCATATTCGTCAAAATGTGAAAAAACTATCGCTTAGCAACTTCAATTTTTTTGAAAGAAAAGTACAATTTTTAAATACGAAATAGAAAAATTGTTTACTGCCTTTTTTTGTGTTTTTTTTGTTTTTATATTTTGTCTGCATGTTTACGATTCAATGAAATCACAACTCGATCCCGTGCAAGTAGTGTAATTTTTTGTTTTTCTTGCTGTTGGTTTTGTTGTTGTTTTTTTTTTTTTTTTTTGTTTATATTACTTTTGCATTTAGTGCCACAGCAATTATATCAGACTCAAATAGAGCAATAAGAGAATTTGACATTTGTATTGGACGACGCTTAGCGGTTTGATGGGAGTGTGCCTTAATCATACACCGTTCATTTATGATAAGAAGGGTAAATAAATACAATAAACAAAGTAAACAAAGCCATTACACGCTGCAACTTAATGCACAAATGATATCATATATAAGCCCTATACGTGCAAAGGAATTTATATTCGAGCGAAATAAATTTATGAAACGTAAAATTTATTTAATTATAATTAAAATAATTAAGATGAGATTTGTTTTTTTAATTAATTTTCAATATTCAATTTTCAAGTAGAAGGTCACAGTTTGCCTAAACTTTATTGATTTAAAGTCACATGAATGACTGATTTACTACCATTCACGACCAGACAAAAGTCATGCTATTCAACACGTTTCCTTCAAACTTAGTAGGCATTATTTCATTTGTTTTCTTTTTGTTTTCAATATTTCTTTTTTTTTACTCTCCGCATACCCCATTATAAGCAAAGAGCAAAGAAGCGACAAGCTATACCTTTACCTTGAGATGAAATTTTTCATACTCGACACTTTTGTTGACTATAAACATAACGATGTGTTAATGGGAACTATTTTTTTTTTTTTAATCCTAGACGGTATATTAAACTTGTGCGAATGTATGTAACATCTAAAAGGACTTGAGATAGACTCACCTCTTGTTGTACGAATCGATTCGGAATCACTTTCTGAATCGATCTTGTCTGCGCCCCATTGAAAATAGCTCGAATCGCATCGCTTTTTCAGCCACTCCCCATATAAATTTTTACTTTAAAGAGTTGTCGGGCAAATTATTGGAGCATCGCTCGTAAAACCGTTCCCAGGAAAACTAATTCTTTATATGATAAAAAGGGTTTAGATTTGAATTTATTATACCGAAAATTGGTTTCTAGTAATAATTTGACGTAAACACTAACTTACTGAATTTGGACCATGTAGGTGTATTTTTTAGATCTCACTCCATATAACGTTTGTAATGAAAGGCAAGCGTTTATGGCCCAAATAGTTCTAATTCTTAATATTTTATGATCGATTTTAAAATCGATGCATAGTAACAAAGTAGCAGAAAAATTAGCACTAGAATATTTGGATTATTGGGGCTCATTCATTAGACCCCAGCATATATAGCGGCTCGAATGAAAGGCAAGCCCTTACATGGCGACAAAGATTAATTTGTAATTTATTATGACAGAACCACTTGAAGAATAATAAAATCTTTGACAACTAAATCAAGTTTGGTAAATTTGGGCAACGTCAGTTGACATCTTGGACATCCTCCAAAAGTGAGCGCTCTCATGGAAAGTACGTCTTTACATAATAATAACGTTGGTGTATCGTCAAGAAAATGACGGAATGGTTGGTTATATTAGGTAAAGTGATGTAGGGTATCTTATGGACGGCCTTGTCCGACTTTAATATTTTGACTTTTTTTTTTTTTTTTGTGAACTTTTGGGATAATTTTAGTTCGCCTAAATTTTATAGCTTGCAAAAAAAAAACTTGAAAGACTCAGTCAGTTTTCCTTACGACTATTTGTCGCAGAGTTTATTCTAACGCGAAAATATTGTCTGCGTTGTACCTTGTACTCCGAGGAAACTAGTCAACGTTTCTAGATATAAAAGCATTAGATGGAAAGTTTTTTTTTTTTCTTTCAAGAAACTGGGCAACATACAGATAAACGAGCTGACACAACTCGTTCGACTCAAGAACACAAGCTAAGAAAACGTTTTACTTAATTGCGATCATTGGGAAAAAATAAAATGTTAATGTTTTTATAGTTTTACTTCCGAGTTGATGGTCGGGTGTTGTTACATCAAAAACTTACCGCTTATCATTTTTAGGATTCTGAGATATTCGTCCCGATCATAATCAAGTTTTAAATCGACTGAACATTGCATGTCCCGTCGCCGCCCAGTACGCCTATCTCTTTAATCTCTTTACAAAGTCTGTCCAAATAATTTGTAGAATCGTTTATTCAGAGATTGAAGAGATTACGAAAAGCAATTGTGTAGGTTTTCAGCTAACAGCCCGGACTCAGCTACAACGTTTTTAATATAATGGCGAGTTCGAAATCATTGAAAATGTTGCGATGATTATATGCTAACGAAAGTGGCGGTGTCTGGCTCCGATTATCCATTACCGTCATCGGATTATCCATTACCGTATCGATCGGAAATATTGGGAAAAGCGTACCAAAGATGTCAGAAAATTTAACGAATTGGCGATAAGCCAAGAAACCAAGACAAGAAACTAAGAACTCTTTGTATTTCATTGCAAAGACATCTATTTCCTTTGTTACTTTTCTTACTGTTTGTGCACAAACGGTCCAGACAGAAAGTGTGAGTAGTGACGCATCGTGCTTAACAAATATGACGCTTTCCGAAGGCGTTTTAAGGCAGATAACCAGAGTCGTGGAACGAATTCAGTTAAAGGTTGTGGGACTCTTTAAAAAAACCCCTCCCTCTGGTGTGCATATATAGCTTCAAATGATATCCAACTCTTTTATAAATCTCGGCAAGTAATTTTTTTTCTTTTCGAAACCGATACGTTGTGATCGACGTTGTATAAACCGCTCATGCAGTCCATATTCATATAATTGACTTTTCAAAATAAGGTGTTGTATGGGAAGTGATCGAACAAATAGCCCGATCCGGATTTCGAAATTGAAACGTAAAACTTCGGATCGAAGTCGAAGAGTAAAGATTGCTCGGTTGTTAAGATAATAAAGGAAACGTTTTTCTTCTATTAAAAGACTGAGTGCCCAAACCGTTCCGTAGTGCAAGGAAGATCGGGTAAGAGGAATGTATTCGATAGCTTATGAAAGTCAGTATTGATATAGTGTTAGTGAATGAAGGAGAAGACAAACAATTGCATTAAAATACATGCACTTATGAAATACAGTATTTCGAGGACAGTTTAATGAGTTTGTGCGCGTAAGAGTATTGCGAACTCGCCAGATTAATATAAGAAAGCGAATAAAGACGGCAAGTGTAAGGTTAACCAATGGAAAGGTGCAGATCTCAGCCTCTCTTCAAGGAAAACTAATTACCTTGTGAGAAGAACTGCCTGCGTCGCCGGACAGCGAATCCTCAGCGACAATTTGTTACTTACAACAATGAAACATTAAAATCCCAGAAAAATTTCAAAGTATTAAAGAAAGGAAAGAAAAGACTCTATGGCATATGTGCCACGTGATTCACTGCATTATGTTCATTTCATTTTTAGTTCTATTTCTCAGAAAATGTAATGGGCTCCTCGAATACTAAGAATGCATTTGCGATAAGAGTGAGTAAATTGTTGAAAAGAATTATCAAAACTTATCCAATTCAAGGGCCTAAACTAGTTTCCAGCATTGATGAAGTGTGTCACGAGGCGTCATGTTATTTATACGTTTTAATTTTTTTTTATTATTGCATATGACTGCAGAACTGATAACAAATAAATCACTTATGATGATACTCTTGAACTTGAAACGCTTTTTACAATCATTATTATTATTATTATTATTTAATTTTTGCTTTCATATACTGTATATAAATTTTAATTGATTCGATTTTCACTAATTAAATTAATAAGGATTCTATGCAACCATACTAACTACGGTCATCTGCTTCATTAAAATAAAAATTCCTATTGGGTTTTTTTTGTTTCTTGTTCTCAAACAAGACAAATTTTTAATAATTAGAGAAACATGAACCTGACAGCCGTTCTTCTATACTCCTTGTGAAGGTGCAAAAATTTCAATTCTATATTAATTACATATCCCCGACAATGAAGCTATAAAGTAAAGTAAGTAAACTTTTCAAAATTTCTCTTTTCAAGCTCTTGTCATTATCTTTATAAAGTCGACTTGATTGCTGAAAGCAACCAAAAAGTACCTAAAACTAAAGACAAACTAAACTATTCTTAAAAGAATTGACAAAGATTGACAAAATCTTTCAATGCCTTCGCATTGATTTGTTCGCTTTACTAAAAACTTTTTCCAATTTCATCTGCACTTTAACAAAAAAAAAAATTAAATGCACTTGTTCAAGAATGACTTCACTTCTTTCATGGAAATAGACTAAGCATGTGAGCAAGAAAACTGTTAAAGTGAGAAAAAGGTGCGCCTTCCTTCATATCAAAATGTTACGTTTTGTGTAGAATTTATTTTTAGCCAAAAAAAAAAAAAATAAATAAATAAATAGAAGACGGCCGCATGAGTAGCCGAGTAAGCAAAGAATCTCGACTAACAACTCAATTGTCATGGGTTCAATTCTGAATGGCGGTAGTTTTGAATAAAGTCAATAGTCTTTAGATGATAGTGCTTTATGACTTTACTCCACAGACAAAAGTTACCAACACTCGTGTCAGGAAATCGTGGTATTTGACAAGATTGCGCAGTGCTTCAGCATTAAAATATCGCTTTTTCCCTAATTTTTTATGACATTTTATACTTTGAACCACAAATCGATCCATGTTCAAAAGGCAAATGTTCTGAGAAATCGGAGAAATTTTTAAAAAAATGTTGAAAAATGAATGAATTTTCTCAAAACTCAGATCAGCTAAACTTTCGCACCACAACTTTGCAATAAAGAAGAAAAAGAAGAAACGATATCTAATATAAACGGATTTATATATATATTCCACTTATTCCAGTTTATTATACGATATTAAATGCTTTTATATATTTTGAGTTAAACCACTAACAGTAGTAATACACTCGAAATCAAATTTACCGAAGAGATTTCATTTTCCACATTATCATAATACCCTTTTCCGGGATTTCAAACAATGCAACAAACATCATAAAAACGTTAACGATTTAAAAGTATTTACGATATTGTGTGATCAGAGAGGTAAATAGTTTACTTTTTCAGCCACCATTTAAATACGAAGGTATACCAGTATTTTCATGGCCTAAGTAACATTCAGAAATTTATACCAGATACCCTTATAATATATATATAAAAAAAAGGTGACCAACCTTTGAGCAAATTGAGTGACTGTGTTTGTCGTATAAATGATTTCAATATTGAAATCGATCGTATATAGCATTGTTTTGACAAACGCACAAAGCTTCCATTAAAAAAAAAAACAAAGGAAATCTTACTAAACTTATATTAACTGCGGACGCTCTAAAAACAAAAAAAAAACAAAAAAAAAAAACAATTAAATTAAATGATCCCGATTAGTTTACGATTCCAATGTGTTCGGTTTTTACTTTCTAACTATTCCCGTGGGTATCCAAGATTCGTCTCAAGTCGCAAATAGTTTTCCCAATTATTATACTGTTTACTTTTTACTTTTTAATACGTAATTAAGCGATTACAATGGCTGATTGTAAGCATTAACGGTTTAATGTGTAATAATTAAAAAACGAAAAAAGAAAAATTGCGACTGGAAAAAACGCAAAAAACATTTATGCTCATTAAATGAAACTTTGCTATTTGCTATTGATGAGTTTGCAAGATTTATGGGAGTTTCGAAGGTCATAGGCACGTGTACATCGTATGTCAATTATATGATTATGACAGTTTAAGCATAAAGCATAATAATTACCATCGGTAATTATTAACTGATGGTCGGGATATCATAAAGTTTCGACAAATTTCGTGTAAAGACCCGCACTATCTGAAAATCATATGAGTTAATCAATAGTAGCAACATCGATATGTCACCCTACGAATCTATTAAATAATGTGTTAAATTCCTCCTTGTACCAATATGTTCGAATTAGATAAGACCTCCCGACTTAACGCATCACCAATACCCGTCGCTTAATCTCAATCAAATACTACTAAAAGTGTAAAATATTCTGCAAATAGTAAGCGAGGCAGGTGCGTGAGGCGTAAGAATGCATTCTTATAAACACAGAAAATGTTTACATTCATTTTGAAATCAAGTTATATAGTTCCGAGCTATGCACGATCTGATAGTATCCCATTTTTAAACTTAATCCTTCAAAATTAGTGAACAATAAATGCTTAGGGCGCAATTTTTCACTTCAATCTTTATATTGCTTTGTGATCCAAGAACAGATGATTATAAGTATATATTATTTTATGAAATTTTAGAATTTCGATATTGTGCCAGCATCTTTGAATTATAAATCTAATATGTCATATATATATATATATATATATATATATCATGACAATCATACGATAGTAAGTAAACATATAAGTTATATAGTTCTTAACTGTAATGTAGCATATCATGTACAGCGACTATGCCTAAGCTATTACCACGACGTAAGTTCAAACGTCATTGCCGGACAAGGCCGATAGTTAAACATTTAATATCATTATTTTCTTTATTAAATAGAAAATATATATGTTATTATTATTATTAATTTAGCCATAGAAGTAACTTCTCAGAGTAAAGCCTTCAAGCACTAGCTCTACCGCACTTGAGATTTCAATCCACAAAATCTATATATATATGAGATAATTAACAAGAATAACATATAAAATAGAAAAATGGAAAAGAAAAGAAAGATTATATAATATAAAGACTTACTTGCCGTTAGAATTCTGATATAGGAGGGTTTCGAAAAATGGAGCAATATGATCCAAGTTGAAAACAGGAAATCACTTTTGATCATCAAATGCGAAAAATTAGACTTTATTGCCATAAAAGGAATTCACTTGTGTACAAAAGCATTTATACGGCAAGAAGTTTAGATAAATTCTCCGATCTAATTGATATTGAAAATAGCGCAACCTCTGTATCAGTCGTTGTAAAAATGATCCGATCTAGGCTATCATCCTTAGATGAAAATTTCATCAAAATGTAACAGACAGACGGACAGACAAATAACGCACATACACCATTTTCACTGTATCAATCATTATTGCAGAGTATAATAACAAAGATAAAGCATAAAGCGCTCTTCTCATCCGATATTTAAAGCGAACCTGATGGCAGTAAAGCCGAGGCAAAATAAAATAAATTCTCAATTTTTATATTAACAAACAAACGAGCAGACAATATTGAGACCTCAATTCATGATAAAAGGAACTTTATATATATTAAGAAGGTTCCCGCTCGGTAAACCACCCCCGTTTGCCGCCGCTTAATGACTTTGGCTTGTCAACGGAGAGTCTATATAAAATTTTCGCATCAATTCTATAAGCCGGTATATTGTTACTCTGCCATATTTGTTGAAATAATTTTTAAAGTTTCAATTTCTTCTGAAATGAAGACTTTATCAGCATAACGACTATCGCATTATTGACCATAAAACCATAATCGATTGATTACATTTTTTTATCTTCCGCCGACGTTTTGAGATGTTGCTGCATTTGATTAATTTTGTTACCATTTGTTGCCTTTTTTAATGCCAAACAATGGATTATGTTCAAGTATGTAGAAAAAAAATAAATAAATAAATAAAAAAATAAATGTAATAAAACAAGTAAGAAAAATGTACTCGGCTGTGGCCGCATCTTTTGTATCCATCACATTTTTCTTGAAGGAAAAAAAAACCACCAGACAAAGAAAATTTCTTTGCTTAGGATAATGAATATAAGTAAAGAGCAGAAATCTGCATTTTTTAACTTTTGATGACAAAGATATTCTCAATTTATGTTGTATTGTAGGCGTATTCTTTGACCAATTTGTCCAATTTTCAGTAGCGATTGTCATGCGAGAACTTCTAATACTCTTCGCGAATTTAAAAACTATAATTTCGTTTTTGCGACCAGTAGAATAGATATCATAAATGAAATTATGATTCGAAAATTTTACGGATTTGATTTGATCAAGAATATATATACTTCGTGCGGTATTAGAAACTTTTTTCCGGATGCTTCGACCAGCCTCCGGCTACGGACATTAAAATCAAATTTCTTATATACAACGTATTAAATGTTATTTACTAATTGCCTACTTTTAGGCTGCTGGTTTGAAATCATTGTGCCTTGAAACTAAAGAATTTGTAAAAAATTCAAAAATGCACAATTTTTTTATAAACGGAGTAAATGCTTTCATAATGTCAGGCTTAAAAAAGAAAATGTAAAAACTTACATAACATGTACCGGATTTCTTCTGTTCTTCTCTTTAAATTCCTATTATGGTATTAATTAGAACTAAACTTTTCGCTAATTATAAACAATTTTGATATTTTAGGCTGATGTGTAGCGGATAAATATATCAGAATTGCCTATCAGGCATAATGGTAAAGTTGTCAAGACCTTAAATGGGAAATATCGATAGCCTTTTCACTCCTCATGTTTTTTGACTTTTATTCCACGCAACGCCGATGAATGTGAACGGAAGATAGAATTAAGAAAATTGATTCTTTTGTTTGTTAAACAGATTTTTCTGCACAAATTAAAGAATCCAAAAATGTAAGAAAAAAGAAAATAACTGAGACCTAATACAGAGCTAATGATGTAAATGAAAAGAAAAAAACCTTCTAAGTAAACTGCAAAACTTTCTGTCGTCGTCAGGCGTCGTCATTAGACGGAAAACATTAGATCATAGATGAGAGCAACAACTGTACGTGAAGCCCATTGAGACGAATACGAATAGGTGAACTTGTTTTTCGAAAACTTCATAAATAACTATAAGAAATCATTTTTCATAATTTGCTTTATGCGAAAGAGTGAGAAAGTGCTTTCTAAACAAAATTAATGATTAAATTATACATGGAAACGTTTAAAAAAATTTCAATTTCTCGTTTTAATACAAACCTAATTCCCTATGACTTGTCGTAGTTCAAAGCTGCACATATTCTTCCTCTCTCTTTCTATCTCTATATGTATTTATACACCGCATGGAAGAAAGTTGCACAAACAAAATCGCACAGAAGAGATCAATCGCATAAAAAAAATCGCATAAAAAAAATATCGCACACACTAAATTCAACTATACTTTATAAGTTTGTGTCCGCACTGCTGATGCTACATATTGCAGTAAAAAGATTAACTGACTTTTAAAATTTGATATTTTGTGTCAACAAAGTAATAGCTATGGCAAACAATGGTTTGACGGTGAACCGTTGTATCCAGCTGATATCGCCTCCGCCACAACCAGTGGCATACCGGTGAGTAGGCTTCTGCATGCTTCAATTTTGGCTCGGAAAGTGCGTTGGAATTGGAATTCTACGGAAGGACATGCTATGATCTCCTTCGGCGGCAAATCTTCAATCATTTCAGTCCAAAATTTTAATAAAGCAAATAAATTGCTAATCTAATCCAATTTTTCCTAAAATAATGTATTGTATACATTTTAAAGATATCTAAGATGGCGTCATCCGTTTTCTAATTTTTCCAATTTCTAAAATGTTTAAATAAAATTCTTGGCGATAAAAGTAGAAAAATACCAATAATTAATAAGAAATCTTTATTAACTCTTACAAGTTGTCGTTTCTGCATTGTATTTGATCATAACTCTTACAAGTTGTCGCTTCTAGATTGTATTTGATGATAACACAAGCAAGTTGTCGCTACTAGATTGTATTTGATCATAACTCGTACAAGTTGTCATTTCTAAATTGTATTTGATCATAACTCAAGCAAGTTGTCGCTTCTAGATTGTATTTGATCATAACTCAAGCAAGTTGTCACTTCTAGATTGTATTTGATCATAACTCGTACAAGTTGTCATTTCTGGATTGCATTTGATCATAACTCAAGCAAGTTGTCGCTTCTAAATTGTATTTAGTGATATGCATGCAGTGTTTAATTTTCTTTCTTTAAAGTAAAGATTGCCAGACTTTAAGAATTGTTTTTGGATAATTTTTCCTTCAATGGGAATATTGCGGAAATATGCAAAATTTAAAAAGAAAAGAAAAATTAAAAAAGAATGCATTTCTAATAATTTTTTTTTTTAATATTTATATCCTATAATGTACATCATGCATGGGAAACATACTATAGTTAGACTTCTTTCTTTCTGTAATAAAGGAACAAAGTGGGATGCCTGCGTATGTATCGATATTTTCCAAAAAGATAAACGATAGAGAAATTGCAAGAAATCGAGTAAAATTCTGCTTCAACTGCGACACCAAAAACCAAATAAAGCCGAAATTAAAGCACAAAAGGAAATGAAAAGATATTAAAAGACTCTAAGAAACGCAAAAATTTGTTAAGAAAGGAAAAAATTATTAATGACTTTGTATTGAAGCAAGATGGATAGAAGAGGCTTACCATACGACACTATTTGTAAAAAAAAATTAAAACATAAAACAAAAATCAACAAAAAATGCAATAATCTTAAAGGATCTTGAAATATAAATGGCAGCACGTCATAGATAATTTGGCAAGCGTAAGGAAGGAAGTCTCTGTAAATTTTTCAAGAAGAAAATATACACTTTTTTCCTTTTTTTACTCTATAATTAGATACTACTTTGATTGCAAAAAAATGTTTTACTTGAAATTCCCGGACGAAACTATGTCAAAGAGGAGTCTTCTAGAAAGTTACGGGCGGTTTTTGCCTCTTGATTTTGAACTTTTATAAAGCATTTATAAAGCATTAGCAAATGTCTTTCAGGATGTTTTATAGTCATATTTGAAAGCATTTCCAAATAAATGCATCGAGATGACCTTTGAATGGATATGAGTCTGACAAAGATTCGTAACGCGAAAATTAATTAGGATTCCATCTCTGAAATTATATATATTGTCTTGCCGTGTCCTCGGCGATTTCTTAATGTGTAAAATGGAAATGCGACCTGTGTGTCGCAATTTTTCCGGTATTTTGATGAAATTTCATATACTGATGCGTTTTGATCCAAGAACGAAAACTAACGAAAATTGTTCTGCTCCGATCTTTTGTCGATTTTCACAAAGATTTCCGGATAAAGTATAAATATCAAGGGAAAGTGGTTTTAAATTCAACAAAGTGATTTTTTTCCCCTCTATAACACACGTGACCAATCATTCAGGGGGATGTCCCCTATAAACGTAACGATGTGGTAGTTGCAAAGAAATGAGCAAAAAGGGGTAAAGAGTGAAAGCATCGTATGAGGTGAAAACGGTCCCTGTACGCCGACTGTACGCGCTTCTTAAACATTTGTCATATGCACTAATAAATCACTCAGGGGATGGTCCCTATACACGTAAGAATGTAGTGGTTGCAAAGAAATGGGCAGAAAGAGATGAAGAGTGAAAGCAGCGTGGGATATGTTTGACCGATCGATAAAGGCCACAACACATAGCCCTCGCTATAGCTATGGCCAAACACCGCTCGTACGACAATTAAAGAGGACTAAAAGCGATCCGTGTACACCGACTTGATAATTGCGCTTCTTAAGCGTTTGGCATAAAGGGTTAATTTCATTCTGCTCTTCGCCCTGAACAGTTTAGGGGTATTTTCATAAATATTACACTTATGTTATGAAGCGAGAGTGAGAAAACAAATTTCAAATTAAGACTTACATATATGTATACATATATATATATATATCCTCACATTTTAATCGCGATAGCGCATAAGGAAAGGCATCTTCAAAATTGAACGACACGTGTAATAGAATCGTTTTTTATATATAAATAATGTAAAAGTTGTGTTATCAAGTTGTACATGTAAATGTAAACTCGTCTTCTATTGCTTGCCGATGGTAGAGCGTTAAAAATAATATTTGCTTGGAAGGGTTAATGTACGAATTTTTCGATTAAATCGAAGTGCATTTAACTGGTATTTCGCGCCATACGCATCGTTTAGCAAATATTAATTAAACATAAATTGATTAAACTGCTATAACGAGAAGGCTTAAATTGATAAAAGCAATTGAACGCCCGCTTCTCTTCAAAAATATCCCAATAGATAGGCTAGAAAAACATGACTTCAGAAAATGTAAGCGAATTAACTTTAATTACATAACTCATAATAATTACAATTATTTAATGGGGGAAGATTCTCTTATCCATATTTGTAAAGCAGCTCGCAATTGAGGTCAATAAAATTTCCGTAACATCCAATATATCCGCATCAGTAATCCGAAAGTCGACAACGTTAAAAACGGGATCATTATTCTATGGCCGGAGCTTGAAATGCTTTCACAAACTTTACGTATGGATTCGGTGTAAAGACCACGTCTTGTCAATAAATTGCGTATACTTCGTATTGTCTGGAAAAAGAAGAAAAATTCCATAATATGCCTTTTACAAGTATTGTATAATCGACTAATGAGAGACATAACAGCATAAGTCGAAGTAATTGAAAGTAATCTTTCAAACACTTTCGTCCGTTGCTTAATTGAAAGCAAGTAAGAAGCAAAACTTTCACTTTTTGAGACGCAGGAAATACGAAACAATCGCAAGATTCTCCTTAATTTTGTGCATCTGATCTGATCTGAACTTGTAAAAATTAACTTTGGTTTAAATATTGGCCACAACAGGCAAGTAGAAATTTATACAAAATGAAGAATTAGAATTCTTTTCGGTTTAACAACAAGTTCTTTTTTACACCCATCACCGAAGAATGAGGAGTATATTCATTTTGTCAACACGTTTGCAACGCCCAGAAGGAAACATCCGAGACCCCACAAAGAATATATATATATATATATATATATGTATTATTGATCAGCATCAAATTCTAAATTAATTTAGGCATGTCCGTCTGTCTGTCTGTCTGTGTAGTGTCTGTTCTAAATATTCTTCTGGCCGCAAAAATGAAGCCATCGAATTCGCAGTTCGCAGAAACATGGGAAGTTCTTGCACGCACGTTAGTATTGCAAATGGGCCAAATCGCTCGAAGGACACGTCCACAACACCATGTAATGGTTTTTTGCTCGCTATTCATAAACTATAGCAATAAATAAATGTACAAAAATTTGAACGCACATTCTGTGGGCGATGGCTGTAGCATATGTGTACAGAAATGGAAAAAATTGACCACGCCCACCCAACATTATAGTATATCAAAATTTAATTGTTCTTGCAATTCCTTTCAAGACCAAATTCATGGCCATGGTTTCAAATTTGGACTGCACTTAAACATGTCCGTCTATTCATCTACTCAGCTGTCTCTTGGCGTAACTTTATAGTATTTGTGGTAAACATTCTCCTGTTGGCAAAAATGAAGATATCGCCTACAAATTTGCAAAGGATTTACAAAAACTTTTATTCAAAAAAAAAAAAAAAATCAGCTGCGCGCAGTCCCTATTATAGGGTATGAAAATGTTGTCCCTTTAACTTCTTTTCTCCTTCTTAAGATAACGGTGGTGGGTATAAAAGATTCGGTCCCGACCGAATTTAATTTTCTTACTTGTTTTCTTTTGGCTTGTCGCGCGTCCATTCACAACTTGATCTTAAGAACTAACTAACGTAAGAATTCATATGCCGGTATCTCGTCTCTCTCCCTTCGCTTTTCCGAACGTGGGAAAAAAATGAATTCTGAATGAGCAGAATGATGAATCGAGAATTGAAGTACATTCAGAGAGATGTGTTATTTTCCCCCTTATAATAATGAAATTAAATTAAATTGAAAGTATATTTATGCTGTTACGACATCCAAACGTAAATCTAATTTGAATTAATTTACTAAACATACAACAGAATTTAAGCCTTCCGGGTTTCTGCTCAACACGATGGTATATATAGAGTGATGCATGTCACTGCCGCAAAATGTCAAAACTAAATGATCATTAATCGAGTTAACCACCTGAACTCTGCCATTGAATTGCGTGTATTGATTGAGTGCTACCATCGAACCTCGCTGCTCACCCATATTATGCCAGAGGCCCGGTCGATTCATCGTATAATTGAAATTATATTCAATATTTAAGTCTTTCTCGCTCCATATTAAACGTAAGTAACGCACACTGGCATGTAACGGTTCATATTCATCTACTGACTGAGTCACCGCACTTGCACTATCCATTGTGGTCGGTGCTCTATAGTTGTGATAATTGTAATCATGCATCTATATATATATACATATATATATATGTATAAATATGATTATTATTCATTTACGTATAAGTGCGTATGCAAGTATTGTGGGAAAATGTGAAAATAAAAAATTTATTTACAACAATTTATTGTTTATATCATTTATACTATTTTACTCACTTGTTCGGTAATATCGTTAATGTAAACAATCACACAACTGTGATATTGATATACTCCTGGTAAATCTTGTGTGTGAATTATGATCTCATTACCATACCATTTCCCAGATATCTAAAAAAAAAAAAAAAAAAAAAACAAGTGAGAAAATTAAATTCGGTCGAGAACGAACAAGAATTTTTTACACCCATCAACGTTATCCTAAAAAAGGTAAAAGACGCAAAAGAACAAAATTTCCATTCTTCAAAATAGCGAGAGGGTGTGGCTGATTTTTTTTTTATTTTCAAAATAAAAGTTTTTGTCGTACGGGCGGGTAGGCATTGTGGGCGTGTCCTTTGAAAAGTTTAAGGCATTTCCAAATTCTTTCACAAATTTATAGGCGATATCCTCATTTTCGCTAACGCGAGAATGGGTAGGCAAACAGATTTACAGACGAACAGACGGATATGTTTAGCTGCATTCCGAATTTGAGATTGGCATACTTCGTGGGGTTTTTGAAACTTCATTTTGAATACACTATAATACTGGATAGGCAGGTTCATTTTTTTCCATTTCGTACAAGTCCTACAGCATCGCCCAAAGAATATGCGTTCAAATTTTTGTACATTTATCTGCTATAGTTTATGAATAACGAGCAAAAAACCAATTTCGTTTTTCCTTTTGAGAAACCAACGTGTTTTTAGTTTACGTGATGCTATCAGTGTGTCCTGCAACCGATTTGGCCCATTTTCAATACTAGCGGGCATACAAGAATTTCCCCTGTTTCTGCCAACTGCGAAGTCGATAGCTTCGTTTTTGCGGCCAGAAGAATATTTACAACAGACATTACATAGTCGGACAGACGGACATGCTTAGATCGATTTAGAATTTGACGTTGATCAAGAATTTATATACTGATGATTTGTTCTTGGCGTTGCAAACGTGTTGACAAAGCGAATATAACGCTCACGCTTGGGTGATGGGTACAAGAAGAAATAAATAGATAATAATAATAAAAATAATAATAATAATAATTATTGTAATAAATATTTGCATAAAGTTCTATTTATTAATTTATTTAATTAATCCAATAAGAATTGAAATTATTATTATATTAAATGTAGAAGAGCAACAACGCACATACGCAGACATTCAACTCACACAGGTCAACTTTAAGTTCAGTAACAAATTTAAATTAAATTAATTAATCGCAAAAATCAAATAACATAACACACAGTTGCACACATTTACTTACGACGACGGAAGCGATGTTATAAGTTCGCAAAATTGCACGCCATGGACATGCTTTCTGGCCAGTGCTCCGTTAGAATAAAAACAAGAGAACATCTAATAAGAAGAATTACTTCAACTTATTTCAATTAAAAAAGCAAGTAAGAAAATTGTATTGGCTTTGGTGGGCGATAACCCCGCCAAGCGTATTGCTTGCTCTCAATTAATTGTTAGCATTTCAGTTGAATAAGTTAGAACCATGTCTATATTACACGTTCACTTGTCGGATTGCTTTCACAAATATCGATATTGAAGCTCGAGTTTGATATCTCCGATATGTTGTTGCATTGCGCATTGAGAAAATCTTGAAAGTTTCATATTTTAGAATTTCTCACAGCTTCTCCTCTTTTATTTTTCAACAATAGGAACTTTATTTGCACAAAAGTCCCGTCCGTTTTCAAATTCTATCTCTGAGTAAAAATTAAGAACATAAGTAAATGTTTTTCTTCCTTATGTCATTTATATACGCAAGTCAAACGTGGATAAACAGATGGTTATGGTTAGACTGCCCTTAAATTGTAAGCTGAATAAAAATATATTCAGTTGATCGAGCTGTTGATGCATCAATCAGACAGCGACAGAGAAATGAACGAACGGACAGTTGGACAGGCTTATAAACCATTTCAGAATCTTATGCTTATAACAATGTACACGTTTTGTGGAGCCCCTAACAGGTGTTTATTGATATTACAAACGCGATGACAAATGCACTTTTCGGGGATGGATATGGATTAATGGTTGATATAAAAAGTCTCCGCGGTTTTTTGGTCTTCTTTCCAACTTCTTTTTGTAGCCTGCTCTTTTCAAATGATTCCCAACTGTCGTGCGGTTGACGTTTAGTGCCTCCGCTATTGCCTGACAGCTTGCGTGCCGGTCTTGCTTTATCAGTTGCAAAATTTCATCGATTTTTGCAGTGACTGGCCGACCAGACCGATGTGCATCTTTGACATCGAAATTTCCGGAGTGGAATCGAACAAACCACATCTGTGTTCTTCGTTCACTCACAGCATTCTCACCGCGTACTTCACAAATGTTTCGGTGTATTTCACTTTTTTTTTGTAGTAAAAAAGCATTACATAGCGTATTTCTTTAAATATTTTACTGATTTTCAAATCAATGAAACTTTTTACACTTTTTTATGGGCGTCAACGCCATCTATCGGCATAAAACCGCCGAAAGCCTTTTATATCATCCATTATATCATCATCGTCATGTACCTGTACAGTAAAAGTATGTCGTTCATTAAACTTTTCTTGTTCATACGTTGAAAGTCCATACCGTCCAACATACTATCGTCTAAGCTCCAATAAATTCAGAATTCATATAAATAATTGTTTATGTATATCAAGTTATATAAGTTATTTATAAATAAGTTGCGATATTTTAAAGATACGCCAGATAACGTTCCGAATTAGTTTATAAAAAGTCATTGCATTGCTTAAAACGGATAGTTATGATAAATATATCGATCTTGCTATGTGAGCGAATGCCAAGAGTTTTGAAATACAATATCTTTGCTGCTCTTTGCACATATTCCTATAAATAACAGTTAATCGAATAAATTTCATAAAATTCAGAATAACAATGATTGCATTGGTAATGATATATGAGTTCATGGAGCGTTATAACAAGAAAATCGCAGTATCCAGATTTCTTTATAACTTATGGTACTAATAGTCTCGATTTTATTGCAAGGAAACACCGAAGAAGTTTTTTCAAATGGGAAGCATTTGCTATGCGAGAAACAAAGAGCAGACAGAGCAAATATATGTAGGATTTCATTTCACTTCGATTCTTCACACTGATACCAAGTAAAGTAAATTTGACAACGTAGCATGTGAACTAGAAAAGCTTTGCCCGCATAGAGTTGCTCCTAACCGTCCATCTCGTCCCGAAGGAATTTATGCAGGATACGATTCAGGAAGGATACGATGCTCATTCGCGCCAAAAGTGTGCCCATCATACTCGACATTCTGGAACATTTGGGTAAAGTCGTAGTTCTACGACAGATTTTATACAGAGATTTATTTGGCAATCGGGCTAAAGTTTTGAAACCTTCTCATCTATTTTTCCTGGAAGTGCCTGTACAGCGTCCGATAGACCAAGTGCCATCGTTGCTGTCCTTTTCGATCCCACTTTTAAGTGCAACGTAAACAATAAGTTCTTCTCTTTCTATATAATTTCCTGATCATCGCCTTCCCTACACATACAGCTAGCTTTCCCTAAGACATTGGTTACCAAAATGCCTGATATTTCTAAGTCAAGCTTGAAAATGTCAACAAATTTTTTAAAGTGACTTAGATTTTGATACTCAAACGAACACCCTACAAGCAAGCAAGTAACCAATGATCACAATTTCGAAGCACTTCAGGTGATTTAGATTAGCTTTCCGTTCGTTCTAATGTTCAAAGAGATATATCGATGTATGCGGATGAAGGATGGACAAAAACACAAAAAAAAAAAAAAATTGTATCGCTTTGAAATAAAACGTTAAGCAAAAAAAAAAAAAAAATAGACGAATAGAAAATATTCGATCCCTTACATAACTATGCCAACTTCCCCAGGATGGTTCACTATTGTGCTAATGCTTTACATTAAGGAATCCTTTACTAACAAGAACCTTGGTATGTTGACTTTAATACACATATGCTACAACTTGTTGTTGGACGGTAATAGTCGTTAGAGAACGAAGTGAAGCAAGCAAACGCGTGTAGGAAAGGAGATCAATTAAAGCTTTTAAACGATGTTACATGGCAAACTTATACAAATGGGTTAAGTTACATGCAAATGTTATTGCGAATGCATTGTGAGTCTTAATCTTAATTATTGCAAGTAGATTGCAGGTTCCTTAACATCATTTTGAAATGGACATGGACGGAGATTAGAAGGAACATACTTGTTTTATATCCACTGAATGTTGAGGTTTAATATTTTGACATAACATCGAGGGTGGATGATGTTGCTGCTGTTCTGATTGTTGTTGTAGTACTGCTAACTCTCCTTCTCTATTTAAACGGGATGGTAAATACATTTCTTTACTATCACTCAGTGCTAGTGACAACAACATTAATGAACAATGAATGATTTTAAACATTTTTATATAAAAATAGAAACGAGAAAGATTCCACCGCGATAGAAACTAAAGTCCGTGTTAATATAATAGCGTTCGATGATCCGCGCAATACTAAGCTACTGAAGTTCACCAATTGAGCTCATCTAGTCTAGTGAAAAATGCTATAAAAAGGGAAAATGCACTAAACAAGACGACAATAACAAAAATAATAATTGATTATACATAAGTGGTGGTACTGTAGCTTGTACATATATACACATAATGTGGACATTTTAAATGTATATAAAAAAGACAAAAATACAACAATTGCTTCTGAGGTCCACTCGTTACGCATATTAGTTTGCAGAAGTTCTTCAATAAGAGCGAATATACGAATATTTATATGTATGCGTCGATGTATATGTATAAACGTGTATACATATGCATATAGTTAATACATATCTATCCATATTCACCCAATGTAAAGTGAAATGTTTCAATTGACTTAATTGCAAAAACTGCCAAATATTTGATAGCAATGATGGGTAAATACATTTTAACGAGAAATTTATTATCGGCTACATAAGGCTTTTCAAAAAAAAAAAACAACAAATTTTTAAAGAGGATTTTGACGAGAGAGATGTCGTTTGATCAGTAAGAATTAAAAAATTTGAAGAAAAAAGGAAATTTAAAAATTTCGCACTCCAATTACATGTCAGTCCTTAACAGTATATATAAATGGCACTTAACGGTCTCACAATTCCTATGAAAGATTGAAAAATATGGAAACCAATTTTCTTAATCACCAATCATAACAAGAGAATTCAACTTTGCGCACACACACACACACACACAAAACCTGTGGCTCTTCACCTTTCTTTATATGTGCGATAACTGCTATTGCGTGCGTGTGTGCATAAGCGAAGTGAAGTGGTGCAAATTTGGACGGGCATTCACGATTCACCTCATACGAAGATGGATAAAGCATTTCCTTCTATTTATTTATTGATTTATGTTTTATTTTCCTAATTATATAAAATTGCTTTTATATCGTATGTTAAATATTTTGAAAAGTATTTATAGTTTTCCTTGTTGTATCATCAAATTGATTTTTTCATGTATCCAATCGATATATTTCTCAACGCGTACATATACCCCTGGGCGATTGGCGTAACCGCAATGTTGACCCCACGATATAATGCCGTATAAAGTTTCACCAGCTATGTAAATGTATGTAAAAAATTTATTAAGAATTCGTTAAAACAATTTCGTTTAATACGTACCCTCATCTGAACATACTAGAGGACCACCGGAATCACCATCGCAGGCATCAACGCTTTCGTCTAAAGAACCTGCACAAAACATGCCATCGGTCATAGCATTGCCGTAGACATGCTTCTGATGGCAAACTTCATCGGATAAAATAGGTACTTGAGCTGCTCTCAAAATATTCGAAGGAGCTGCAATAACAGGTATTTGTGTCACTTATAAAACATAATCTATATATGAAGACTTCGGATCACTTACTAGACACTCCAGATTTAATTGAGCCCCAACCGGATATTGTGCACATGCGATTAGTTTCTAAATGAGATGTCTTTTCAGGTAAACACACCGGCTGTACGTAATCATTAAACCTAACTGGATTCTTTAGTAGAACTAAAGCTATGTCATTGTTCATATGCTTCTGATCGCGAAATTTCTCATGTATATACCAATTATCAATATAGGAATCAACTTCGGATGCTTCGGCTATATTAGCGTAATGATCGCCCATACGCACAAAATATGAACCCTTTGGATAACCGGCTAAACAATGTGCCGCAGTAAGAAGTAAACGCTTCGAAATTAGAACAGCTCCACACCAATGACTAGAAATACCGCCACGTCCTCTCGTACGTATCGTAGCTTGCCAAGGATGATGTCCCCTTTTAGCTTTTGTACCGTTTATAACTCGTTCTTCAGGGTGTTCATATTCGTCCATTAAATCCATTTTAAAATGGCCACAACGCTTCTGATGTTTCACTGCTTTACTGGAACGTTGCCAGATATTTTGATATAAACCCAAATCATCGAAATCGGAGTCATCGAGTTCTGTTGAATGCTTCTGATCGCGTTGATGTTCCTTTAAGTCGCGATCACTGGCAATAAGCTGAGTGTTTGGCTGTCGTACTACCGGCGGTTTGGAACCATAATTACACTTAAGACTTACATCCTCTGTATGATTGCAGTTATTTTCACCCCATGTCCAATGATTGCATCTATCTAAAGCGGTTTCGTTACCTAAACATGAAACTTGATCAAGCCAAATGGGTCCACTGCCAGGACCATAAATGTTTTTAACAATATCCTAGCAAAAGGACACAATAATGGAAAACTTGCAATTCGTTACAATTGGTAGGTTAACTTACAGGTTTCCCATAGTAGCCCAAAGAATTGCAAACTACTTGAGCCTCATTTAGAGTGAAATCGTCGTCACATACCGAACCCCATTCGCCACGATAATATACCTCTAGACGTCCCTCTAACTTGGTTCGTCCTCCTTCTAATCGATATTCAATTGGAGCCTGAAAATGTTTACCCTAAAATTATTTATTCTTCGTAACATATTTTCTTCACGAACATTGCAAATTTGTTCACTTTCATCGGAAGCATCAGCGCAATCCGCCGTTATATCGCATACAAATGCGGTCGGTATACATTCTTTGGACGTAGTGCATAACCAATAGTTATCCGGGCACTTTAATTTAGGTATCTTGCAGACGACACCCACAACCTCTTCGGGACTGCAGTTGTTAACACCCCAGCCACTGAAGTCGCATTCCCGCAGAGATGTTTCATTACCCCGACACTCCACTTTATCCATAATAAAAGTAGGATTCACATCTGTTGGCGGGTAAAAGGAATTGCCACGCACCTCTACGGCTCCCAATTTGAAGCCGAGTTCCTTGCACAGGACATCGGCATCACGTAACCCAAATTTATCGTCACACACATATCCCCAATCACCGAGAACTATAGCACCATAAGCATTAGAATAAAAAGCTTTTCAGTAAATTTTTTTTTTTCTGGATAGAGACTTACTCTTCACTTCAACTCTTCCCATATGAGAACTTTCGCCACCTGCTAAACGTACCGCGTAACCTAAATGATCGCAATGTTTCTCATCCTGTCGATTACCACAATTGTTAACGCCATTGCAAATCTGTGGATGGACACAAAAAAATAACACTTTAGTTCATAAGTCGGCAGCTTTCACGTTTAGCGACTCTTGCTGTGTTTTTAGTCGACAACAAAGGTGAAGTGTCACCGCAGAGGCAAAAGAAAAATGAATATTTAAGAAACAGCTTTCAATAATAATTATATCTGTCTATAGTATTGAATCTGTTATATGCTCTGCAGTTCGACCTCAGTAATTCCTTTACCATTTCCCTCAACTCACCTCATGATTTTGTACACATTTACCATTGCCACAATCGAAGGGGCATCGGATACTATTGCTCCTTAAGTCTATAACTTCTTCTTTTGGTGTTGTAGCCTCTATTTGTGGAATTATGGGTATATCGCGATCGGAATTTTCCGGCTCCTCATTGGCAAAAGGATTTGGTAAGTGCGGATGAATTCTATGAAATTCTCGGCTATGATGGGGATGACGATGCTGAAATCTATGTTTATGGCTCTTGTGATGATGTTTGTGCCAATTAGAGTGATGACGCGGCACAGATGAGGAAGATATATATGTATGCTCATTCTCTAATCGATTTGGTTGCATGTCGTTTTCACTTTGCGCATTTGAAATTGATTCAGTTACTGCGCCCGGCGGACCTACTAAATTATGTTGCTCACCTGCAAGTATAAGTTCAACATCTCGTTGTTCGTGTGTATTTTTGCTTTTGGTCAATACGAAAGGTTTGTTTGTTGTGGTAGTCGTGGTGGAAGTCGTAGTACTAGTAGTAATGGTGTGTTTTACCAAGTTCATAATATGCTCTTGAGCCCTTTCAGCCATTTCATCCCTAACATCATCGTTACGACCTGCATAAGGACGTAATAATAACTTAAGAGCTTCGTTAATCTGTAAATCTTGATCATCCATCTCGGCGGATGAAAACCGCTCGTCATTGTTACTATTTCCTAATTGCTCAGTATTCGCAGATTGATAATAATGGTCGTTGTAACCCTGAGCGGTGCGCGGAGTTGTGGTGGCAGTAACGCCAATACCTTCGTTATTTCTGTCATCTTGATTTTTATCATTGTGATGATTTGGATGTGGATTGGAATGGAGGGGTTTTACTAAAGAATGTTGGGGAATTTTTCTACCGGTGGAGCTATTGGACCAGGATGTGTTACGGGAATGGGCCACGCCCGAGTAGGAAGGACTATAATGCGGTTGTTGTGAAAAGGTCTTAATGGTGGCGTTAGACAGCTGAGGGTGTACAACCACAGGCGTATAAACCGTCGGAGTTGTATCTACGAGAGGTAAAGGTACTTCTTTTTGATGATCATTAAGATCCAAATAGTTTCGAGGCGGGCAAGGCAACGGAGGCAATAAGCCGCCATAAAGATTCGTTTGATCCACGATAAATACTTTATCAGAATTGCTGCGAATTTCATCGAAACTTGAGCAATTTTTTGAATCTCCACTCATCGTTGAGAAATTCTCTTCATCTAGCGGCAATTGCCCTACATCATCGTTATATGAAGGTGGCACTATGTGTTGTATAGGGGTTTGCGGTTGATTAGGAAAGGATGCCAAAGGAATAGACTGAACTCCGTTGCCTGATTGAGTTCTGACATCATGCGAAGACCAACTTGGAGTAGCGGGCATTAAATGTGTAGCCGAAACATCTGCATTAGATGAAGATGTCCTAACATCATAGGGCGGCCTTAAAGGACGCCAAGGGTTATTGGGAACAGTAAAATTAAATTCCCGACTATAATTGTGGCGATTTAAAGTTTGTCCATGTGGGGATGATGGTGATGGATAGTTAGGATTTTCTGGGCTTCTGAAAATATCTCCTGAGTTCTCTTCCCATTCCACAGGCTGGGCATAATAAATGATTGTATTTGGAGTAGTCGAAGTTCCAGGGAACGGTGCTAATGGTGTATTAAACATTTGATTGCTATAATTACGATTTGGTTGCAAAGATCCTTCTTCATACATAGTAGTATGAAGTGGTGTACGCTGTTGCGTTGATGTAGTCCTGTGTAGAGGGGGCTGTTGAACAATGGGATTTATCTGGGACCAAGAACCAGTTTGATCGTTTTTCGGATTCGATGGCCTGGACCTATTCATAATGACCCAACGATCGCCAGCTTCAGACTTATGTGAAGTAGAACCGGTAGGCGCTTGGGACAATCCAGGAACTATTTCTCTAGTTTTAGGTCCACAAATAGCCCGTACTGGATCAAATACTAAGCCAGGAGGACAATCCATTGCGGTAGTCCCATGTTGTTGGCAATTTAAAGAATTATGTTCATTAGAAGAATATTGACCAGGCGGACAAATAGCATCTATAATGGAAATTACTTGAATTAAAAGTAGCGAGCCTCTATACAAATCTTCCCAACCAACTTGCCATTAAAATCAGTTTGCTTAGGAAACGTTGCAGGATTACTTGAGCAATTCACTTTCGCCATATGATCGCAAACTTCTAGCACTTGATTCCACGCGGTCCCAGGGCCGCAAACCTGTACATAAACTATACCATTAGAACACATTACAAATTTCGTGCAATCTTCGGGATGAGGAAAACGTCCATTGATGCCAGGCGGGCAATGAACATCGTCATGTGTGGTGGTTGAAAGGTTTGATCCATCCGCTGTGATTGTCAACGAGCGAATTTAATAAATTTTTTTTTTTTTCATTTAATTTATGCTTTTGTCTACCGTTTGAAGGAGGATTGGAGGGAAACGTTCTATGGTTAAGTACTGTCCTATGAACTGGACGTTGGGAAGGAATCGAATGTGGTTGCAAGTTGTGAGTAGCTGCTGTCGTAGGCACTTGCGGTCGATAAAAGGTGTTAGAGTTGTTAACTGAAAATAAAGCAAATGTACTTCCAAACGGTTTTACTCCGCTATTGTAATCATTACTTGTACTTATTGGTGTTAGCTGCGGCGGTGATGGTGATGGTTGATTAATAGTGAAATTAATTGGCGGTTCTAGTCTTCGACTAGGTATTTGAGGTTGAGGAAAACCATTCGAGTTGTGAACTGAGAATAATCGAAAAAAAATATTTTATAAATAGTTGTTATTTTATTGTTTGTTATGTTTCACTTACTGTTTGTTGTTACAAAAGTTGATTGTGAGACTGATGATTTCGGCTGATGACCATCTAACATATGCGGTCGCTGATTAGATGCTGTTCCCTGCATTGTAGGTGCGTGAAGAGTGTTGTGATTACGAACTAAGGCGAGAAGGGCTTTTTTTTTTAATTCCATTAACACATTTTTTTCTTCTTACTATTTGTAGTTGTGGTTTGTATTGGTGGCGCGGGTAACGGTGGCGGTTCCGGTAATCCATTGTAAAGTGTTGTGGTTAAAGAGCATTTGCCATCTGGTGTAACTTCGTCTTGCGGTTGGCAAAATCCTCTTGAGACACTAAATACTTGATTATTTGGGCAGTCTTCAACGGTAAGATAACCGTTAGCACAACGCACAAATTTTTTACAATCAGAAGGATGCCGATATAAACCAAATGTACCAGGATTGCATGTAACGCCAAGATTTAAATCTAAAGGTTTCAGAACAATTATTATTTATAAACGAACCAACTTAGTGAGAAGACTTCAAACTCCTGTTGGAATTTCCAAAGTCACCAAAATAGAAATGAAAAGTTAACAATTGAGATATATATTTGTGGCTTGATCTTTTTACTCAGCAGCGAAGGATGAGGGCGTATCCAATAGCAGGACTTAAGAGGAAGTTTACCTACCCCCTGACGTAAGTGTATTCTTGATCAACATCAAATTCGAGATCTAATCTTTTACGGTAGATTTGTCACAAGTTTGCCACACATACAAATATGGTTCGGACGCTCCTGAAAATACAGCTACTTTTGATCGCTGCGAACAAAAGAATCCATCAATTTAGACAACTGGATCCACTAAGATCGCTATTAAAATCATAATTTGTCAAATAGGAGGCAGTGTGGCGGCATGGGAACATCATCTTAGTTTGTAGAACCAGTCCTGAAATGCTACCAAATTGTATACAAATGTAATTTAAAATGTTGTCTATTCACGTGTCCTGTGTCTCCTACTAATTTTTTTTTTTTTGCAAATGGTGTCTACCCAAAGACAATAAACTATACCATCTTCCTTTCTTTCTTTCTTGCTTTAGGTTACGCTGTCGCATCACGAGAACAATTAGTAAATAAATAATTGATTAACTTACTCCTTTGATGATCGTGCTCAGAGGTGAATTCGTTTTTCGTCGTAATTTTGTACTCGACGCGATCATAAGCCTCAACTTGATCTCGCGGTACGCATTCTTGTCGTGAAATACTAAACACGGAACCACCGTTGCATGATTCCACTAATGTTTGACCGCTTGAACATTTTAGATATTTTGTACAATCAAATGGATGCAGGAAGTAACCATCCAAACCGGGAGGACATATCAAATAAATTAGACCGTCAACTATGATTTATAGTTTTTATATATATTACAGTTTAGCGCGTAAATTATTAAAGGATACGAACCCCTACGCTCCGTTACATCGAAATTATAATCAAGACTTTGTTGCCCTTGAATAGGCGGCACCCTGTCATTGCTATTGAGCAAATCCTTAGATTCGCATACGTTGCGTGACAAACTGTAAGCAGTGCCCGAAGTACAAGATTCACTCATCAAGTGACCGTTGACACATTTCAAGTATTTGGAAAAATCGAAGGGATGAGGATAAACACCATTCGAACCGATGGGACAGTAAACCATATTGTACAGATTATAAGATATTTGTCCAGGATGATTGACTGCACGGAAACGTTCTAAATTTTGAGCTTCTTTGGCAGGTACGCAACTTCCTCTAACGGCGCAATACACTTGAGAATTGGGACAGTATTCAATTATCATCTGAGTTTGCAAGCACTGAATATATTTTTCGTTATCGAAAGGATACAAATGAAGTCCTTCCGTACCGGGAGGGCAACTGATTAACGTTTGAGCTGCAACACAAGTAAATATTCAATTATTTTTAAATAAACTTACTTAGGGACTTACCATACTCATAGCTAATTTCGGACACTCTATAGCGCACATACTCGCTTGGTTCAATTTCGTTCAAACGTTGGCAAAATCTTTTAAATATGCTAAAGCCAGTGCCGGGCATGCAATTTTGTATAGCGGTTTTCCCAGATTTACAGTTTATAAATTTCGTGTAATCAAAAGGATACGCGTACATGCCGCTAACGCCGTTAGGGCACATAATATCAACCGTGTGAGGAGAATTTTGATGTGCGTTAGCATTATGATTCGAAGTGTCTCATGTAAAGCAAACACGGGAAATTAATCACTTGAAAAGGTACTAAAAATATTTAAAAACACAATGCACATACCATGCGGTGTAGTCGTAAGGTGACTTGCTCCGCCCTTGCAGTCGGCTTTGTCTGGATGAACGCACACTTGCATACTTTTGCTGAATGCGGTCCCGGGACCACAATTTTGCACATGAATGTTACCATTGGCGCAATTTATAAATTTTGTACAATCATTAGGATAAGGCTGTAAGCCCAGCGCTCCGAGTGGACATAAAATATCGACCCCTTCAATGGCGGCATCAATCATTTTACCCATTCGTTTCTTTTGCTTTGACTGTGCCTCCAGCATGGCAAACGCCGCATCGCATTTCACTTTATCTGGTCTATCGCACTCGAGTGTTTCCGGATTGAAAACCGTACCTACCGAGCAAGTCTGCAAATGAGCCTTACCATGCCAACAGTTCAAAAAGCGTCGGCAATCGTAGGCGTACGGCAAAGGTCCCATATGACCAGGAGGACAACCAGTATAATATTCCGTTATGGTATTTTCAGTAACATCCCAATTGCCTGTAGGTGTTAGCTGGGAATGCCTTCTATCATAGATAGGTTTTTCATCATGAATGCTTTGTTCCAAATACGCATCACTTTGCTGTTAATCTCGTTTATTATTTATACATATACAACTGAAATAATATTGATAACCCTACCGTAGCATCTTGTTGCCTTGTTAATGTGTTCGCAATAGTAGTTGCATGATTTTGTTGTTGATAGTGTGAAGGTTCTGGTTGTGTTTGTCCTTTGCGTTCTTGTAAAAGGACTGCTTCTGGCCGATGATATGTCTTTGTCTTAATGCCAACATTGTGCTATGAAAATAATTGTTTCATTTATATTAAGCAAATAATTATCGGAATTATTCGAGACATTAAGAAATAAACAGAATAAAATGGAATAACTACTTAAACCTGTGCAAATTGTCTTTCCTGTTTTTTTTTTATTTGTACGTCCGACTTGGAAGCAGACACATCTAGAGCACCAAAGAAGAGGTCGCATGGACAGATAACCGGTATGCGGACAGCTCCACGAGGAGCGGGTGAGAGAATTGAAAAGACAGCACGAAAGCCTATGTTATGCCGACGCTAAATGGCGCCGTCATAACCCCTGACCATCTAAGCCTTGAACTATATGCGATCGAAAGTCTCGAAGCAAATCTTGAAAGCTCTCGTCCTAGTAAAGACTTCATCGACAGAGAAGTACTTTCTGCATCGCTTTAAAAAATCTAAGCTTTTGACCATTCACAATTTCGAGTCTTCAAGTATATGTTCCGTTCAACGTAATTAATTTTGCATGACCATAGGTCACTAAGAGACAGAGCACGAATTTAACTGCACGCCACGTATATAAATGTCAAGGCAAGGGTAAATATGCTTACATTCAAGTCATTAGGATAGCACTTTACAATTTTAAGTATGCCTCTCTCACTTATATGTACTGTACTGTATTTTACTGATTTCATAGAAAATATGTAGCCTTAACTTTGACATCGTCATAGGAAGAGGGGTGTTCATCATTTCTCCTGTGCGATAAGAGATGAAATGCATGCATACATACATATACATATATGTGTATACGAGTAACCCTTTCTCTACATCTATATGCATAAAAATGCGACATCGAAAAATCAGACAAATGGAATCAAGCCCTAATGATAACAAATTCAATTTTAATAAATAATGTGCTCGCCAAAGAGAGAGCCTTAGATATTTATCACTTCCTTTAATCAAATGAGGATCGTATAGAGTTTTATTAAATTTGAGTGTGTCAGTTGAAAAGGTTTTCAAACTTTGTTTTGAACGGTCCTTTTTTGTCATATATCTTGCTATTGTGGCCAAGTCGCGCTTTTTTCATCCTTAATTTGGAAGCCTTCAACTGAGGAGGTGTATACGTCAAGCCTTAAATCACAAATAGACGTACAAGTAGAATAAAATCACCATTTCAGAGTGTCAAGCTGTTCAAGAATGTACCTATTTTATTAGAGTCTCTGATACATATCCCTAGGTGCTACCAATAAACTGATAAAATGTTCTGTCTTTCGGTTGTAGGTACAAAGAGGACAATTCCTAGGTGTTATTGTCACTTTCTTCAAATTTAGACCGTACGCATTCGTTGAAAGTTAAGCATACACATTGCGATCTGTCGTTTTTTTTGCCTGTCGTATTCAATTTCCGATCTTCTTCTTGCTCGATCCCAAAACACATGAAATTCTTATACAAGGTAACTTACTGCAACTATACTTTGAAATTACTTTTACGTAGTTCATTGTGGACGCAGTGCGGTGATATGTTATAAAAATAGAAGTAGAATTAATTGGACTCAAATTCTAATCTATAGGAATACAAGCTTAAGGAATGAGCTGATTACACGAATTGTATTCCCTTGCAAGCCTAACAGATTTAAAGGTTCTTTAATATTTTGGATGAAGCAAACTTCCTACAGTCCGAAAATGCTTGCATGAAAAAGAGACAAAAGCAAGCAAGACGAGCTTATTCCAAAACTCAGTTCACGTACCATATAATTCCTTCTACGACTATTATTTATTGCTTTGAGAATTCTAAACAGTGTTAAATAAATATCAATTGTCGTTACATATAATCGAAAGTACTATTTCCACGGACACATATGCAATGTCTCTATAAGCACATTACGCAGGCATGCAGAAACGCATAAACACATATCTACTTAATTAACTGTATCCAAACACACATTTATGCGTATTATTTATTAAGAGAATTGATTTCATTCAACACAAAATTTAGTTTAAAAAATAAATAAAAAACAAAAAAAACAAATGTTATCACATAACGATGAACTTCATTATCATTTGAGTAATGTACGCCTGCATGAGTATATGTATGTAGTGGGAAACTTTCCATAATTTAGAATCAAATTATTAAAACGTTTTATTTCATGGAACTGAAATAAATTTGAAAAATAAAAAATATTGAACCGTATACCCAAACGCACAAATGATAAACAAAACAAAAGTCGTTTCGCTTATTGATGCCAATAAAATTCTTGATAATATTTACTAACCGCTTCTGTTGAAAATGAGTATAAAAAACAAAAAATCAACAATAAGTTAAGTGGCGGTTTATTTGAACGATCGAAAATCATAATTGAAAGGCATTTGAAATGCTCTCTTATAAATCGAATTTGTTCCAATTTTTTCAAATTATTTTTTCTTTGTTTTCGCTTCAGTTTATTTTTCTTATTTTTAACAAAAAAGAAAATTGATCCGCGATCCGTTTGCTACCGATGGAGACAGAGTTTTGAATATTTTCTTGAGATTCAGCGACTAATTAAAGGCAATCACTAGAAGCGTTCTCCTCTTGCCTGCCGCAAGATGATAATGACGATGATTTCATATGAAAAACGCCGAGCTCCGTTGCTCTTACTTATTGAAATGTTGAACCAGTGAATTCTTATCAAATTCTATAATGTAAAATTTTTCGTACATATATACACATGAGATGGATTACTCTCATTGCATCAATTTCTCTTTACTCTTGACGAAATATAAATCCACGCACACCAGCCCACCACGTATACACATATATGCGATGAAGTTAGCATAAGTGAATTATTTCCTTTAGAATAAAAAATTTTCTTTTATTGGTTCTTACTAATTTACTTAAAACAAAACTTTTATTTGCTTTTATTTTTTCTGTTTTTTTTTAACAAAGTAACAAATTCTCATTGTGTCAATACTTACTGACTAAAACAGCAAATAAATAACAGAAGCAAAGAAGGAACAACTTATATATGAAGTAAATGTTGAACTTAAACGTTAGCAAATAAATAAACCAAAATGTTAAGATTCTTCTTTATCTAAACTGTAATCTTGAAATTATTCTTTTCGGCTTTTATCTCCCTCCATTTTATTCTCCTTTGCTGTAGACTTTGTTGTCTGAGATATTAAAGTTGCGCCTTCATACCCTGTTCTCTGTTTTACGCGCAGCCACAAATGTTTGTAAGGATTTTCTAATTCACTGGGTGTCTTTGTTATACGAAAAGCTCGTCTGGCAGTCGGCGACATAAGTAAAAGATTTTGAGTTAAACCATAGCAGCTAGAAGTAACCCAATATACCGTAAGAGCTGAGGGAACGGTGCATGCTATTGGAACCATTAACAAACTGAGACCACGGAAAATATTTGTTACAAACTTTTGAAAACGTGTAGGGGGTCGCGTACGTATCATGGATTGAACCTGGAAAAATATATACACGAACCAATATTTAAGCAAATAAAAAAACTATATTCGTCTTATGAGTGAATTCTTCGTATCAAATGCAGTGTTCTTAGTTATAATTATTGCAAACTCAATATTGAGCTGTTTTGTTTTAATATTGTTACCTTCTACGTATTTGTGAACGAAAAATATCCATTATCAAACGTAATAGGGTAAACACAATAACATATGCAGTTTCAGGCTTCTATCACTTCTATCACAGTGAATTCAGACAGACCGACAAAAGCAGCTAAACGCACTGATAGGCAGATGCATTTATATTAACTCGATACATATACATGGAGCACTTAATCAATTAATTTTTATTAAAAGGTTAAAAAACTTATTTCATTTATATCCGCCACTCGCTGATATAAAAAACACGCCAAAAGATTATTACCTCTATTATCGCTAAATTGATGATACCCAACGTGACTGGCAATATATAAGAACTATCAACTTCGGTAAGATTCGGTATCCATCCAAAACCACCTATTGTCATTTCAGTAACTACAATTTGTGCTTGCAGAGAAGTAGGATCCGGTAGCATATTTACTAAATTACGCAAGGCCACCGATTGAAAAATCCACAATGGTATTTGTCCCCATAACACAATAAATGTTTTGGCAGGATGACAATTTTCACGTATAATTAATGTCTTCCATTGCTTTCGAAGCTGCCGTAAAAAAATAAATAAATAATACGAGTTATTTAATACGTTTTTGAATATTGATTTTAAATACTTGCCGATCTATTATAAACCATTTTGGTTTGTTGCTCTGTCCATTTAAAAGTCTTCATAGCTAAATTTGCCTCTTTTTTTAATTCGTTTACAATGGCAGGCATTTCGAGTGCTATTTTTTCCAGGCGGGCCGTAATTTCATGTTGATAAACCGTTAACGGCAACGTTACTACACTACGAAATAATATCGTAGAAATAACAATTGAAGACCACCAAGGTAAACCGGTAAAATCATGTATATCAACTAAACTTTGTTGCACATAAGCCACAGGTGTGCTATTTGAAATTGATTGCCAAATATTGGCTAGGAAACCGATGGTTTCTACTGGTGGCGCCGTAGAATTAAAACGTACCTGATTAGATTTCACGAGCGTACAATTTTGAGGAGAATTAGCTTGATATACTACTTTACGATGCCCTTTAAAGGACAGATTTAAATAGCTAAAGTGACGTTTTATTAATTTTTTTACATAATTTATTGAATTTATTCTAAATGGTAAACAAAGATTCATCATTTCCTCGTCTATTTTTGTCTAAAAGAAACACCTATTAATTCAAAAATTTCTAATATGACCGTGAAAGAAACAGCTGTTTTTCTTCTTCTTTTTTGGTAATCAGCGCACAAATAGTATGTTTTTAAATGGATGATGAGAAAACATACAGCTCTCATACAAAACCAAGGTATATTTAGCAAAGCCCTGGGATACATATTATAAACACAAGCGATATTAATATTGACAAATATATAAAATATTCATTACACTCTTGATCTAAAATAGACGTATGTACTGCCAGACTTGCATTTTGGTAAATCCATGTAAGCATACTTTTTATTTACTTGCGTTGAGCGTTACTCAGCTATTACATTCCGATGTAGAAAAAATCAAAATATATATATATATATATTTAAATATTTGAGAGAGAACATCCAATAAAGATGCAAACACTTGTCAATTGTCCCTTACCAGAAGCATAATATATTTAAAGTAAATATAACGCAGAGTAAAAATACCTTCAAAACAAGTCTATATATTTATATACGACTTTTTGCTCTTGCAGGTGCATAATAATTTTTTTTGTAAAATAAATTCTAATACAATCCTATAAACCTTGCAAATAGCTATAAGATATTTCTTGTTTTCTCTGTGCCATATTTGTAAGGAATGCGCTCATTATGAAAACAATTTATAGTCCAACTTTCTGTATCCAAAGAACTCAAGGCGGGTGTCAGAATTACCGTATAATAAAGTGTACACATTAAACATTGCCTTACGAATGGCGTTTAATATAATTTTATCCAGTTAAATTTAACTAACATAGGTATTTAATAAAAACGGGAATATACATAAACGCTTAAAATATACTACAGATGGCTGCCGTTTCTTGTATAAAAGCACACATTTTATCGAATGCATAAACATTTAATTGACATCACTGTCAGAAAAATAAAAGGAAGCAGAAGAAAAGGTATTTTTTCGTACATAGAAAAAATAAGAAGTGAACTGCGTTTAATTATATTTTAATATATCTACAGCAAAATTCTTATTAAATAAAATCCTAAATACGCCTTCATATAATATAGGAAAAAATAATAGATACGAACGAAGTTTCTGCGCCTAACAGGAAATATAAAAAAGAATATATTTGTATAAAAAACAAATCGCAAATGAACTGGTAAGTGAGAGAATCGAAAAAGTGGAAAAAGTGAAGGAAAGAAAATATACATAAAAAAAAAATTTGGAAGACAATTTTCCGTTTGTGTGAAATTTTCAAAATTTTTTTGTGTCTATAATTTTTTTTAAAATTAATTAATTTAAATAAAATTCTTGATATTTTCATTGCATTAACGCGCGTTTGCTGGCGAACAACATAAATCGCAACGACGAACAACAACGTTGTGGTGTGGTCCTTTACGTTTTTTATGCAAAAAAAAAAACAAAAAAAATCTAATTTTTTTTTGCGACCAACCCATCGCCTTACAACAATTTCGGGAATTGCTATCGCGTTTATTGTTGTTGTGTTGAAAATTGTTGCTGTGACTCGGCTGCTGCTGTCGGTGTCGCTGATACTGTTATATGGTTGCTATTGTTATTGTTGTGATTATAATCGTTTTGAACAACAAACAACCGCATAAAAACTCTAGACAGAGATAAAAGAAATTTATAGAGGAAATAAGTTTCGCAGCAATTTTGTCTAGAAGTCTAACCATACGAGGATAATTTTAATTCCATTCTATTCCACTGCTACTTATTAGCTAATTAAGAGCTTAAATTAAGTGCATCTGTGAATAGTTGTAATTACAGTAGCTGCTGTTGTTGTTGTTATTGCAGTTGTCGTTGGTTGCCATCATTACCAACACCTTTAAAAGTTAATTCCCCAAATAAGAAGTGCTGCAGGTTAGAAAAGGAGAGAGAAAGAAAGAAAGAAACGATACTTATAAACATCACACATTGTACGTTTGCGGCACAAAGAAAGAGGCTTTTTCCCATAAATTTTACTGCTGTGTGTGCTGTGTGCACCTCCACTGGTGTCACCACCACATTCAAAATAATCTCTATAGCGTCACTATCGCTAACAGACGTCAACAAAACGACACTGCAGTTCCTTTGTTTCTTTAGAATCAAGACATGAATCGTAATTCACAAAAATGGGGCGAACTACCCACTTTGGTATTGGGTCAAATCTACGAATATTTAGAACCGCGAGACCGCTTAAATGCCAGTTTAGCCTGCAAACATTGGCGCAGTGTTCTCTTTCAAAAGAGGTAAGTGCTAAATTGCAATTCTTTCTTAAAATTAATCGAAATAATGAGAACTCATAAAAAGTAGGGTATTTTATAACTGAAGAAAACTTTATGTGCGTTTCACTTTATTTACTTTTCTTGTGTTTTGCAATACTCAGTGGAAAACGGTAAAAACCATTGCCTGATATCGTTATTAACGGTTTTCAATAACAGTTATATTGCTTTAATATAAAAAATCCTTTTTTATATATTTCGATAATATTCTTACTATTATTCTAATTTGACGCAGTGACGTAACTAAGCGAGAAAAATAGTGCAAAGAATGAGAATCTCGGTTCCATTCTTTCAGAAGAATGTTATCTTTTTACACAAACAGGGGAATATACCCTAACTGAATGGTTATATTAAAAAACAACAACAAATAAGCATAAGAAGAAGAAGAAGAAATAAAAATACTGTAATAAATTTATAAATTTTATTAATCAGAATGTCGACTTAGGAATAGTTGTCAGGTGTAATTGGGTGATTGTTGAAATATTGAAAGGGTCATATGTAATTTTTCATGAGATTCCTATCACAGCCGCAACAAGAAAAATTAACTTTCTAAATATTTCAAGAACAATTTTTGGCGACGTGTTCAGATTGGTAGGGTAAGATTGAATTTATGCATACGAAACGTAAGTGACAATATTATCCATTTTGATGTAGACTTATTTACTTAGAGGATAGCTTTTTTCCATAGCGCTATATGTAATTAAATGAAAAGTTTGGTTTTCGAATAGCCAAACTTGGGATGCTTAGAAAAAGTTTGTATGCCTTCCATTTTTGGATTATTTTCGTTTTGAAATTATTCGCTTTAATTAGATATTCCCATCACTGGTTTTTCTTTCGACGTTCGTTCTGTCCATGTAAAGAACTGAAGATCTTAAGATTGGCCAGGGCGATTTGGCATGTAGCCTATTATGATATCCCATACGTTATGCTTTCTCTGGTTTATTTAAAAAAGGACAATAAGAAGATGATTAGAATTTTCTGATGAGAAAGCACCACACACGAAAATTTGTGCTTTCTATAACCTACACTATATACGGTGCAGAGAATATTAAGTTTGTATAATACCCAAAAGGATTTAAGATAACCCCGCCATTATAATACCCATTGATTGTAAGTCACTTACTGAATTGACTTAAATGTGTCAATCTGTGTGTCCTTCTACACCGTGTTCCATAAATTTCAACGTGCAGATAACAATTTTTGAGATGTTTTGATGATATTTGGTGCAGTGAAGGGCAATCCCTATTAAAAATGGACTGGATCGAATCAGCTTTTCGGCCAATCCCCATACAACTCATTATTTCGAAAACTCAATTGCACAACCGTGAACACAATTGTAAATTTCAAAAATCGCTGTGCAATGGTATTCTGCCACATTAAATTGATGGCAAAAATTTTGATCACAAACAACCGTTCCTACGAAAAGTAATCCTCTGTAGAGGAAAAACGTGAATTAATATGTTATGGTAAAAGATGTACGATTACTGTAAAATTTGCCGTATGTGTTCACTTATGATTTCCAAATTGATTTAAATAATGAAAAATTTCTATTTATTATATGTATTCAAATGCAAATAGAAAAAATATAAACGTCAGTCTAAATGAAAATCGCGTATCTAATGTTTGCTTATCATAATTTCTTCTCTATTGTAGATTTTTCACAAATTTTAAATTAAAATTACATGTTGACAATGATCGTCAATGTAAATTTTTCCGACATACTCTACATCATCTTACGAGTGAACTTATCATCATTTTCGACTTTTTAAATGTTTTCCATATTGAAAAAATACGACGCATCTTATATAAGTAAGTAAAAATACCTGTCGGACGGTTAACACTCTTATCTATTTTTGCTTTCAGGTCATGATTTAATGTATATATATATATATATATATTTATTTTGTGGCTTTTATTATTTTTTTAGAATTGCACGATGTGATAATTTACAAGGTTTACGTTTTCAAACGAACAGCGTTGGCCTGGTACCACCTGGTGATATTAGTGAAGAAAGTCTAGTCGATATTGAGCAGTAAGTTTGTTAACCTTTGTTCTTATCATTATTTGCTTTTTCAAATACGGTTTATACGAATATTTTTGTACTCATCACCAAAATATAAGGCTATGCTAATTGTGACATTGCGCTTGTAACGTTCGAAGATAAATATCAAAACTCAACAAAGTGCATATATTTCCAATTATCATAAGATCAGAAATCGCCTTATAGCTTTTTTTTATCGTGCAAATTGTCAAGTAGTGATAGTTACCTGAATTCCAAAGATCAAATTTGTCTTTTATAGTAAAGAAAATTTCCGAGAAAAATCAATCTTCAATTTTTTTTTTTCACCATTTTTTTTTTTTTTTCAAGATGACGGACAGATCGTATATTTAAGGTGGTGGGGTACAAAAGATTCGTTCTGTACGACGGCGGATACAACTCTCTTACTAATTTTATTTCGCTTTAGATTTTTTGTGGAACCTTTAAAATTATTTTTGAGCCGTAAAAAAACGCCCTGCAAAATATTGGATTTAGGTGCAATTGAAGCTTTAACCTTTTATGGCTTGGACTTATTAAAGGCCTTAAGCCGACCTCAAGAGTTAAAAGCATTAACACTGGCCTCAATCAAATATGATCCTAGTCATTATCCCATGTTTTCCATGGAGAACACGTTGCTGCAAAAATGTAGCACATTGCAGGTGCTTTCTCTTGACTATGATACATTAACTGAGGAGCTGTTGCATGCCATAGAAATTTTACCTCTAAAAAAGTTTTTAATAAGCGTTCATGGCTTGGATCGACATCATCGAGGCATCTCGGAAAGGGCGTGGTCCGAATTTTCAGCTAACTTCAATAACATTGAATTAATAGTTTCATTAATCTATGCATTCGAAGCTGTTGAAGTTTTGCAAGTTCGCATACTACGACAAAATATGCCCATCACTCACCTTCGAGTGCTCTTTTGTGATTATGTAAGTAAGGAAGAAGGTTCGAATAAGTTTTTTCCGGCTTTTCTTTACCTAAAGTGAACGTTTATGTTAAAAAATTGTAAAGAATACTTTATTTCAGACTATTTTTTCCTCTTTAGCCATTAATTTTTATATTTTTCTGGCCACATTTGAGCTTTGTGTGGAAACAATCGCCTCTTTTTGTGTCGTTCGATCGAATCGAAATGCAGCTCAACGAACTATAAGACATCGATTTAGATAGGTGTCGTCGATGCTTTGGCTATACTGACCATGTTATTAGTCCGCTTGACGCTGATAGCGATTTTTGTACTTCGGACCATCGTAGCATGTCCACTTTTCATCGGGTATTTTCCTACGAATCAATCAAACCCTGTAAGCGCACTAGCTTTTTTTTTGCATTGTTTTTAAATTAATCGAAGCTAAAGAAACTATTCCCTCTGTAGTCAGATAAATTGCACTGTTTCGCAAAGAGTAGAAATAGTATTTTAACATGAAAAAGTCGTGGTATTATTCAACATGATATCATGTTGGCTTTGTCCTCATTTGGAAAACCGGAACAAACTTATTCATACTTATTCTTAACATGACTTTCACTTTAGTGGAATAAAATTTTTTTAATTAGATGAATGTTGAAGCGTTAGAATGGATGTCTATTAATAATAACAACACTTTAAAGAGTATACAGTGGATTGATTCGGTAAGAAAATCATTTTATAGTGTAAAAACAGTTTATCTACACTTTTGGTTTTTTCCTTTTGCTATCTACATTTAGGCTTATAAGCATTCCGATAAAAATATAATGGATTTATTTTTACGTTCTGGACAAGATCCATTTGTTATGATGTCATGGCGTTGCAAAAATTTGGAAGAAATTGTTATACATGGTTATGTTTTGGATCCACATAATATTGTTGGTATTTCTCGTTTACGTGGCCGCACTTTGAAACGTCTTGAAGTGTCTATGATTGATAGTACGCCTACCGAGGCCAGCATGGATTCGTTTATTGAGGTGGGTATTTAAAAAATGTGTTCATAATATTCGGCTTACTCTCATTTTTGACTTTGTGTACTACACGCATGTGTTGATGCGTATAAATCGACATTTACACTGCTGTAGATACATCAGCATTTAGGCCTCGTATAGAAAATATCCCTGCATTTGAGCTTTGTTCCAAAGCAAGGCACTTTCGAAAACTTGGATGCAGTATTTCAGTTTGACAAAAACATCTAATTAGCCAAAAAACCCTAAATACAAAAAACCAAAAAAAAAGTGAAAAAATTATAGTCGAGCAAGGCCGACCAGTAATCGTGCCTCATTTTCATGGAAATCCTGATGTTAGAAGCTGCTCAAATTTTCCATATAATTTACTTGTCTCTTATTATTTTTCATTTGTTTTCGTTGTAAAAAATACGAATTAGACATTTTCGTTATATAAGGGCTTCATGATAATTCTTAGATACGCTAGAAACTAACAACTACGCTTAAATGGTCCAAATTCGCTAAAGTTAATTTCTGTTTCAAATGACTATTATGGACAAATTTTTATCATAAAATTTAACAAGTTGGAGCTTTTTACCGTGTAAGGATACAGTTTTCACAGGACCCGTTGGTAGTGTGGGAGGGTATTCAACAAATTGCTCCATCCGATCCAAGTTTTTCGCGTCAATATAGTATGGCGAAATACTATTACTAAACAAATTTTGCCAAGGAATATTGAAAATTACCGTTCACGTAATTATTTAAAATAATGTCTTTTATGAGGACTGGTCTAAAAAGCGATTCGGTCCACCTTGTTTTCAATAAGGCTCGTCCTTGGGACAGAAAATATTAATGCAAAAACAGTGGGTTGAACACAGAATGACACAGAGACACAGATCAGATCATCAGACATGACATCAGAACATCAGATGAATAGACATGTGTAAGTTGATTCAAAACCTGATTCTGAAGCAATCAGTACAATAGAAGGTTGGTATTTCTTAATCCTTCCTACATGCATCCGCTCAAACTTAATATACCTTTTACCACAAGCGGTATATGAAATAAAAATGACGAACAGGTTCATATCTACGATCAACATCACATACCGATTCTTGTCCAGAAGCCGGTGAATAAATAATATTAAGAAAAATATTAATATAAAATTTGTAAAATATGCTTTAAATTGAATTTCGATCCGAAGCATAAATCTCCTATTCTTTGACTTTATAAGCCTCTTCTCTCAAATTTTCACTTATTTCGAACGATACCTCACGCGTACTGTCTGTGCAGATTAGGAACAAATGCAATAAGTGGAAATTTGTATTTTAAACAATTTTTCTAAAAGCAACAAAATTTTGATTAAAATAGTTTCAATTAGGAGAAAAGTTCGAAAAATATATAAAATTATGGTAGGCATTATTGTATTAACTAAATAACAATACTGGTAATATTCGATACAGAGTATTAGTTGAACCTTTCATTTACTTTTTATTTATTTATTTATTTATTTTTTTGATTTTATTGCGTCTTAGGAAATTAACACATTGTTAGGTCAAAAATGGGAGCCCTTAAATCTGAACAATGTGCATCCCGCGCTGGGTTATTTGCCTGTGCCAGACGATGTGCGCGATGAATATGTTTTCGATCTCATACGACGTGATATTTCTAATTAATTAAAAGCGAAACAAAGAACAATCAATCACAACAACCAACAATAACATAGTTATCAACTTTATGGAAAACCAACCACGAAAGCAAAATAGCTTTTTTTCAGGTTTCTAAAAACTGAAGAAAGAGAAACAAATCATTAAAATACAACAAATAACTTTAATATTAAGTTAAAATCGAAAGCAACTTAAAGAAAAATTAAGGTATAACCATTAAGATGTAACACAATCAACAACAAAAACATCGGTCAAACATATACTTCGGAAAAAATGAAACAATAGAGAATATGTGAGGACAACAGCACATACGTCATGTCTACCAGTGAGAAGGAGAGAAAAATATTACAGAACTAAAGAGCAACTAAATAACGATCCGTTGAAAATGGAAACATTTACTAAGTATAATTTCGCTTCTAATGGCAATAAAATAGAAAGACAACTACAATAACAACAACAGCAAGTATTCATCAATAAGTTTCTTTTTTCCTCATACATAAATATACTTAATATAATCTTAATGCATCTAATATAATGAATTAATTGTGTGGTAAAACGAAATAATAATAACATACAATGGATATGGTTTAAAATGCATGACAGTGATACATATACATATATTCGTACATATAAATGTAGCTATATTTTTCTATTAATTAATTAATTAACCCTATTATATGATTTGGTTTTTTTTTTTTTAATGGCTATACATTTTTTTAATTATTATATATATATTATCTGTATACCTTTATATACATATATAGAATGTTCATTGTATAACTTTTATTTAATTCTTTTATGAACGACCTTTCCAAATTTCATTTTTGTTTTCTTAGTAATTATTTCGTTTCTTGGTTTTGTTCACAATTAAATTGCTAAACAAATAATGAGATAGAAAAAAGAACGATAATGACTATACAATATATATATATATATATATATATATATATATATATATATATTAAATATATGCATACATATATATATATATGTATGTATATTAAATATATGCATATATATGCATACATGTATTTATATAAAGATACATATATATATATATTCATATATATGACGATGAAGAGGTGTGATATGATATTAAATTAAAAAATATTTTTGTTTTGCTTTTGATATTAATATATCCCTTTCCGATTCAATTTTGACAAAGAAATTCTCCTTAGTTGCTTACTAAAGGAATCATTAATTAATTTTTTAGTAAATTTATAAAATAAAGCAAAGTAGAGATCTTACACCACCATAGGATTAATTAAAAACGGGGAAAATATATTTTCTATATTAAGTGAAATCGATATGCATTTGTGTTTAGAAAACAACGGGCAAATAAAGTCCATTTAAGAAGACTAATTTTAATATTTTATGGCCAGCCAGTAAAAACAATGGTTAACTTATGATATGATAGACTTTATATACTATTTTTTTTTTTGTTTTTTCTTTTTGTTATGTCATTTTTGTAAAAAAGAAACTGTTTTTATTTTGGTTTCGTTTTGTTTAAAAAAAAGAACTTAAAGGTGGTGTAGGGGATTAAGAAATTTTAAGAAAAAAATGATTGGATAAAATATTCGTTTTTTTTTTTCTCAATAATTTATTATTCTTTCTTTCTTAAAGAAATCAGTGCTAAAAATCTATCTATAATAATATATTAAAGTTTTTTAATATCCTCAGCGTTCCCGATAAATTTAAATGTAAAATTTGTCACTATAGTCGTGAAATGACCGAACATGATGAACAGCTCAACAATAATTCATCAAAGTAATTGATAATGAATAGACGATTACGGATACAGAAAGAAGATAATAGCATACTACACAGAACGAATTGACAAAAAAAGAAACGAGAAATCACGGAAAATTTAATAATTATGTCCGTTTATTGATTTTATGAGCTTCTTCAATGGCTAATATCTGTGACAGAAAGTTAGCCCCTTTAGATATTAAATTCAAAGATGAGCAAAACAATTGGCATCGTCCGCATGATCCGTAACCGAAAGCGAAAGTTTTGAAGAAGAATTGACTAAAAATAAATTGAAGCGACAAAAGTGACAAAATTGTTTTTCTAAAATATATATGTAAAGTATTATCTTTATAAAGTTAAGTTCATTGCTTTATCATTTGTAAATCTCATTAGCATGAGGGTATAAAAAATAACACGACGTAAGAGAAGAAATAAGTTAGTAGATAAAAGTAATGTCTAGAATAAGAATAAGAGAGTACCCTGTTTATGCCATGCAACTAAATCGTACATTTCGTAATAGAAGCCGAAATTAATCGGAAATTTTATTTTAAAATCTATCTATCCTATCTATTTAGTTAAAATATACAATCATTGGGAATTTATGCAAAAAAAAAAAACAAAAAAACAAAATATGTCAAAAAGACTTATTAATGATTTTCTTTATTAGATCATACGACTTAGTTGCTTCAAGTAGCTTGGGCGCTCTTTACATACATTGTTGAGAGAAAAAAGTACATCAAACATTCATGTAATATATTTCTATTAAGTAAATCCTAACAATATGATATAATACAAACAAATAAACAAACGACATCCTAAAGACTTAAGCACTTCACAAGTAATGACGTACAACGGCGAATTGTGAAACCTGCTAAAAAACAACAATAGCAACAACAATTGTAACAACATCTGTGATTAAATGCAAGCCATCTCTTAAGAATAAATAAACAATTATAACACGAAGAAGAAGAACAAGAACAACAACAAGAAAATAAAGAAGAAGAAGAACGCTATAAAGCAAATAAATAAACATGCAACAATAAAATGTGAATTTGTTAAAATGATAAAGAAACAAAGGAAAAACAAAAACTCAAAACAACTTTACATATATATAGAAGATATATAAGAAAAAGGCAACAACAAATTATTTATTTATGTATTTACTATAATAACGAACAAGTTATTTCTTTAGTTATCAAAAATATTCCAAACTCAAAAATCATTCAAATATCATTGAAAAAAAAACAAGAAAAGAAAAACAAAAACAAAGAAACAAATATTATTTTTTCTGCGATAATTATGTTTAGTCAAAAAGGAGAAGAAATATTATTTTTATTTGTTTTTATTTTTTACAACAGCAGTAGCTGTAAAACAAGCAATCGTTTTTTTTTATTTTTTTATATATTATACCCAACACTAAAAGTTATGCTAACCTTTGCGTTAGAGGTCTTTAACTGCAGACCTTAAATATATGTATGCGACTTAATTAATAAATATAAAAAATCCTTCCAAGTCCGACTGTCTGACCGTTTCTAGATGTGCTGTAGAAATGAAATTTTGATTTGAAAAAATTTGCAAAATACTTTTTTTAAATGAAAGGTGAAACTTTTCGTAATAAAGGGTTTTAAAATTTTTCCTTGAATCATCTTCGTCTCCCCGCCTATTGTCTTTTTTTCGTTATTATAAATGGCGCATTGTCCTTTCAGCGGTCACCTAGATTCGGATGGGACAAGGAAAATTATTTCGAACGATAATTTATTAAATAAAAGTTTTCAGCTTAATTTCCTAAAACGTCTGATTGGTGAGATAATTCTGCAACCGTGTTCTTTATAGCGAAATTAATTCAAATCTTAGCTGTTTCTTCTACCGTATGACGAGTCGCTGTCAAAATTCTCAAAATCGCCTCAATAGTGAGTTGTGTCCACACTTGTGCTATTCCGCAAATATAAATACAAATTTACAAATCCCTTGTGAGATGATCTCCTAACTCACTTTCCTCTTGAAGCATGCATATATATATATATATATATATATAAATGAACATAGGTGAAGGGTATTAAAAAGTTCGGTCCAAGCCGAGTATAGCATTTTTTAAGAACTTATTAAGAACTACTACAAAATAAAACAAGAAACCAAACAAAAGTTCCCTAAAATATTTTAAAAATAGTTTGTTATAGTTTAATTTAAAGAAGCAACAACAACAACAACAACAACCACAAAGCAAGCAAAGAATTTATATTTATTTAGCTCAAAAATTACTAGAAAACGTAAAGGAAAATTAAAAAATTTTCACAACACCTACAAAAAGGAAGAAAATGATAAAATTATGTGAAAAAAGAAGAAGAAACAGAGTAAGGAAATAACAAACAAACAAACAGCTCAAAATCCTAAAAAATACAAATTTGCAAATGTGATTAAGAGAGATTCAAAAGAATGCTAAAGAACAACAAAAACAACCAAATAGATAAAAACAAAAAAAAAAAAAAAAAGAAACAGAAAAAAAAGACGCTAATGTATTTGTTAGTTAATTTATATATAGAGAATGTAACGAACCAGCCTATCGACTAAACAACCAAACCAAACTATTGTAGAAAAATCAATTAATTAAATCAATTGAAATCAATCTCTAATATGTAAACGATCGATCGATCGACCGACCGCCCGACCGACCGACCAGTCATACAAATTGCATTTGTCTGAGAGTCTAAGGTATTAAAAATTATTAATGCTGTCTATGCACGCATGTGTTTTATTATTATTATTATTTCTTTTTTTTTTTTTTGTTTTACTTCAATTTTTCCGGGTTTCTTTAATGTATACAACAAGTGCAATTGCAATATTGTGATAAAAACCAAACAACAACAACAGTAACAACATACAATTACTAAGATAGGAAACATCCCCTTTCAGTGACGGATATGTTTTGTTATACGAAAGCAAGAGAAGAGAAGCAAAGCATTGTTTTCAAAATTTAATTGAATCGTTAAAGACTTTCATTATTTTATTAAAAGAAGTGAGATCTCACATCAGACTGCAATGCAATGAATGCAATGCGCATGTTTTTTTATATATATATAAGGAATGAAATATGCTCCAGAAAGGCGCAAGTGGCTTAATGTATAACTGATTACATTCTGTAAGATAATAAGTCGATCTAGTTGTGCCCATTTTTTTTTTGTTTTCCTAGCATCTTAGGAATGTGAAAGCGCGTCTTAGGGAAGTGAATAAAGTTGTGCTTATTTCATGGATGAAGCTTGAAAATGAACCTCATCGATTTACGATGATAGACTAAGAAATTAAAAAAAAAAAGAAAATGATATTACAAACTGCATTATATAATTTCTGTCAAGACCCAGTCTAATGCACATATAACAAGATTAATCCATACGACCGATCTATTGGTATTATCGTAATTATGCATTTTAAAAGCCATTCGGCAAAGCGTATATGAAGGGCGCAAGAACAGTTTCATCAAATATAAACGGGCATAACTAAATCGTCTCAAGATCTCAAGCTAATCTGAAATATATACTTTGCCAAAACAGTATCGAAAACGGGTTAAAATCCCAATTAATCGCCACTGAAAGTTAGAGTAGCCATGTTGGTGGTCGGCGAGTTATTCTTAAGTAGCTGATGTTCGAATTCTGCATTGACCAAAAAAATATCGAATAAAGAATATGCCTCAAGTGTATCTTATTGAAGTTTGTCTGAGAAATCAGCAAAAATTGTCTCATAAGCGTACAGGTATACTAAGGGAGATGAATAAATCAAAGGCTTACGAAATCAATGATGAGCAATTTTGATATATTTTTTTTTTTTTTGCTTCAAAAAGAATTCGAAGATATCGAAAGTTAAGCTTCTTATTCATAAGATGTGATTTCCTGTGAGGCGTTCTTCGTTTTCTTAAAACCTTTGCGTAAAAAAAGAAGCCCTTTCTCTTAACTGCTTAACTTGATGCTTTAAAAATACCTGAGTTCATGATATAGAATTCATGAAAGTCTCCTCCTTTTTCCAATCACACACTTAAGGCAAGAGACAGTCATGTAGAATTTCTTATTATAAACTGCCTCTTCATTCGAAAAAATTATCGCATAAGTATTCTTTGTTTGTAAGAGTGCTTTTTAAAACACTAAATAATATATTTGCCTGAGAAAATATTAGGGAATGTATGAGCAAATATTAGGGAACAGAAATGACAAAAGTAAAAAGTGACGAGAGCAAAGCCTAGCAAAGCAGTTCGAGGCATTTCAAAGCAAGGAGTGAATATGATCTATAGCCATTTATTCTAATCTATGGAATGCTCGTCTCACTTGCAATTTATTGAAATGATTCCTTATTTGAAATTTTGCGAAAGCAAAGAGAGAGAGCAAGAGATTTCAAAGTCGAATAAAGATGCTGAGAAGCTGAGTTATGATATAATATTTGAACGGCAATTCATTTCGCATCTCGTTTGTCGTTAAGGAGTGTCCTTAATAAAATTCTATATATAATCTTTTTTTCTTTACTGTACGTATACCTGGCCAGTCTTTTACCGGTGAAAAAATCCTTTAGAAACAGACAATGCTCTGCTTGATCATAAAGTGGCAAAGAAGAAGAAAAATAGAATGAAAAAAAAAATTGGTAACAGAAATAAAAAATACAAAGAAAAAATATAAAAAAAAGCAAAATGTAAAAGAGAAACATCAAGATCTCCTAAAGACCTAATTAAAGAATTTAAGAAAATTTCGCGAACAACACTCTATGCCAACGTTATTTGCTTTGCATGTATAGGAAAATATTAATTTAACTAATTGAAATCTATGTTAATATATGTACGTATGTATGTATTTTGTATAATTTGTGATATATAAACATTATTGAGAGAAAACATAAATGAAAAACACACACATATATACACACAAAAACGATGTAAAACAACAACAACAAGAACAACATGTACCTGAACAACTTAAAGTATTTAAATTAAATAACAACAACAAGAAGAAGAAGAGCAACAACAACAACAACAACAAATCTTTAAACATCTTAATAATGAGAGAAGTGTAACATTGAATAAAAGTGTAACGCATGAACATCCGCATGCAAAGGGGAACAACAACAACAACAACAGCAACAACAGCAATGAAAAAAGTGCAAAAAACAAACAAACAAAAGAAAAAAGCAAAACCTAACAACTAGGAAATTGTTTTTTTTTTTTTTTATAAGAGTATAATTAAAAACTGAAGAAATCAAAAAAACTTATTACATGTGAAAAACATTAAACAAGAAAAGCTAAAGAACTAAAAGCAATTTCGTTGTAATTGTAAGACTGAAAAGCACAAGAACCAAATAATAAAAAAAAAAAAACGAAAAACAAAACGAATAAAAATAATTAATTAAATACAAATACAAAGTAAAAACAACAACAACAAAAATATTGTGTTTCAAAACACAATCGAGCAAATAACGTTGATGACGATGTAACGAATGAGTTATGGGGAAGAGTTAAAGTGTTTGTGTGTGTGTGTGTGTGTATGTGTGTGTGTGTGTACAATATTTTAACAATCTAATAACATGCACTTTGGAAAATTATTCAATTTAGTCAAAAAAAAAAAGTTTAAATTTCATTTAATTGAAATATTATTTCTTTTTTTTTTTTATAAATTTAAAGAAAGAAAAAAAGAAGAAATTCTTATATAACTATGAAATTTTGTGCTTAGTAGTTTAGTGAAATTAAACATTACAATGTATCTCCACATTCACACATTCACTTTCACCTTTCAAAGATAAACTTCCATCTTCTTATAGATATTTAAAGAGTTTTTCTTTTTCTGCAATGAGTTTATCTACGGAAACAGATTTAAAAAGAATTTCTTTAAGCATTTTTGTGATAAGAGAAAGAATTATTTTATTATTATAATGATAATGAGATGAATAAATAAACCAACAACTTTCTCGTGATAGGATTTATTAAGATATTTGTAGAAATAGTAAGAACACAAGAACAAGAACAACAACAAGAACAACAATGTTGATAATAATAATCATAATAATAATAATAATAATAATAATAATATTTACATGAAAGACCTGAATTCGGCTTAAAAAAAAAGTCTTTTATACCCATCATGTATATACGTTAAGCTGCATAAGGCTTTTAGGGCAAAATTGTAAAAAAAAAAAAAAAAATAAAAAAAAAAGGATCCGTTTATTAGTTAATAGTAAAGTGCCTGCCTGCTAATCATCTTAATATTATTTATCGATGATGCTTTCTTTCGAAATTATTAACAATGAACAAAGATCTTTAAATCATCAGGACATACACCGATTTTTTTAGTTTTAACAATTGACGTAATCCTTTTCAATCTTAAAAAAAAAAAAGATTCGAATTCTTTTCTTAATGAAAAAAGAAGAAAAAATGAGGTATCAAACAATTCCGGGAAATCTCTATTATTATTATTGTTTATTTATTTTTTTTAACTAAAGCCTCAAAATTATGATCAGTAATTTAATTCAAATTCCAGAGAATATATCGTAGAAATCATTCCACCTTTCCTTACGAGAGTTGGGACATTTGCTCAGTTGTTCGCTCAACCGCATGAGCTTATGCGTAATGATCGCGATCGTGATGATCCGTCAATTTTATGGATTCTTAATTTTAATTGTGTAATACCTGTCCAAACAGACTTGCAACGTGGAATTTTCTATAGCGTTTTCTTCTATGCACTTCATAGAGTAAGATTAATGAGTATTTGACTGACTCACAATATTCCCCAATCTATATATTTCATCGGTTATCTTCTCCGCTCGCGATCGATTACGTCCCCCCTTGCTCGCACGTTACCATTGCCATTTTTCCTAACTACAATACATATTCTTTTCTTTCTTTTTTTTTTTATAATATGAAGAGTGGTCACGAGATCACTCAGAATGAAATAATTGCCAGTCCGGAGTGAATCACAAGTCAAATAGTCCATTGACCAAGTTTCCAGAATATTCGCATTTGCTGATGTTGTTATAGATTCCAATGGAATGGCTGAATGAGAGCCTAATTCTAAATTTGAAAGAATTTCTACAACTTTCTTCTTTCTTAGGCCTATTCAATATACGCGCAATCCCTAAGTGTATATATATATATATATATATACATACATCTTGAGTAAAAATAAAATAAAGATACATTTGAAAAGATTCCACTATATGCAAAATTGAAGCCTAGACTCGGCAGTGTTGTGTGTTCAGTTCTGCTCTGCTCTGCTCTCTGTGCCTCTTAAAGTATGTATAAGTGATGGGTATGATTGCACAATGGAAACACAACAACAACAGCAACGAGAAAAACGAATTTTGTGTGATCAATGTGGTGCACTTAAGACGCACCACCATTTGTATTAGAAAAAGAGATTAACATTAATTTACAAAAAAGAAAAAAAAAAACTAAAAAAAAAAAAACAAAAAAATGTGCATGTATGAAAGTTTATTTTTAACCATTCCACCACATCACCATCATTCAGTTCGCTCACCATCACCACCACATATATAGAAAATTAAAAGATATTTTATTTAAACTAACTATTAAGTAATGTGAATATTATTATTCAAGTCCTTTTTTGTTTTTTGTTTTTTTTTGAAAATTTTGAATTTTCTCTTCATTTAATGACAACAATATATGGGAAAAAGTAATAGAAAAAAGAAAGAAAGAAGAAGAAAAAACATTATACTAATGTTGCTGTAACAAGCCCAGTTTAATCACAAACAAACACGATACTCGTGAATGATTATATGCGAGGAAAGAAAGAAAAGAACAATATATATATATATATATATATATATATAAAACGGGTGAATGTTTTGTTATAAAGAGTTTGTGTATTAAGTTAGAAAAAAAAAAACAAAAACAAAAATGTAAAAGATCTCGTAAGGTGTGCAAACATTCGCTCACTTTAAAAAGCGTTTATCTATGTACATGTATATGAATACATGTTTAAAAATATCTAAGTATGTAAATATATTGCTATAAGAACATCTCTATAGAGATAAAATGTGATGAGCTACAAAGTTGTGGCAACTTTTTCAATTTCGCTATAAGCAAAAAAGTGTACATGCAGCTCATGCCTTGCTTTTTTTATTTATCTGGAATTGTTTATATTACAAAGATTTCCCTAACGGCTTCTTCTTTTGTCTCGATATCTTGATATTGACATACCTTGACATAGCAAAGGAGCATTAATTTGCAGCCAAGCTGAGCGTATCGGTCGTCTAAACAAAACATTATTTAAATTTGTGTCGACAGTAATGGTCGCCTTATAGAATTAGAATATAGAATTAGAGGGTGCCGTGTGTTCCGAAGATTAGAAATGTAATAATTTTTTTGTATTTTTAAGCATAAACACGAATAATATTTATGTCATTTAAAAATTTTGAAAATTAAGAATCGTTAAGACGTGTGTTTCTTTCGGTTGTCAGTTTAACTCTATAACTTGATGTTAAGCGACGAAATATTTGCTGTACTGTACTGATTAATAGAAGCAAATGAAATTTAAATTTTTGGCCGGCTTGAGTTGTATGCAAAGGAATGCAGTTTTCGAGCAAATCTCGACATTACTTTGCATTACTTTGCAAAATAAGTTATGACCAAAGAAAAGAAAGCCCGCCATCAATCACTAGTCACAATTCTCTCTACAGATCGAGCTGAGAATCGCTTCTAAGGACTCATGTTCACGGTCTTTATTTTTAAAGTTATGAGAGGAAAACAAAAGTAATATTAAAAGTTTCCGTCTCTCCCCCTTCCCCCCCCTCTCCCTCTCTCTCTCTCCCCCTTTCTTTTTCTACCTCTACCACGAAAAGTTTATTATTGTTGACAGGAATCTTCTTGACATCTTGTATGATGAGACAAAAGAAAAAATTTTTTTTTTTGCAGATCTTGCAGATTATGTTAACCATGATTAAAACGTTCTTAACGATATTTATTGGTTGTTATTATGAGTTTCTTGCTTATAAAGCAAGTGAGTTTATTTTAAAGAAAAGCCGGCTTTTGACGATTTTCAAGTCGTTTTGATTGATGTTTTTTTGTTTTCTTAGATATTTAGAATTTTTCTATTATTCGCACACAATTCTACCCCTCTTCAGATTGTTGCGCTATAAAGAAAAGAAAAAAAAAACAATGCCTATCTCAGCTTTCTGCTTAAGAGTTCACATTAAACATATTTTAAAGTAGACTGAGAAGAGAGCACGACTGGCTAAACTCACTTTGCGTAGACTTAGTCTGGTCCTAGCGAGCTGGACTTGGCGAGCTAATTTAGTGAAAGCCTTTTTTTTTCATTTCGAATGCTTTAATATATCTCGACATTTCAGCATTCTCTGGAAGATTTACCTAATCCTCCAGATCACAATATTAGGTCGAGTCATAAGTAACGTCCGTTCTTTTAACAAGCGATTAATTTTGTTTTTATTGAAGAACAAAATTATATTAATTTAACAGTTGATTGTAAAGTATTCAAGTTTTTTGTCGTCAAAATCGGAAGCACGTCCCGCCCTCGGTACGTCTTTTAAGGTCGTATTTCCGGCAAGGCGTTTTGCAAAAACCAATTTCTAACTGCCCGATCAGTTATCATTTCTTCATCGCATGCGCTTCATATTTTTTTCCATCTGTCGACTTAGGGCTATTGTCTTGTTTAAAGCCCCAGAGCATTACACGTCGCAAAATACACTTTATGAATCTCCATTTTAGAGGTTAAGAACAATAGTTGAATGTAACATGCCACACATAAGACAGTTGACAGAAGACTAACTGAACCCTCATCTGCATAGTGAAAATAAAAACTAGTTTGTTTCGGTGACTTGTAGGGGGTGCATACGAACAATAGATTCTACTTAACTGCATCGGAGGTTACTTATGGCTCGACCCAATAGATATTACAAATAGTTTTTCTTATAATTGCGAATACGGTACACTTCTTCTTCTTTCTAATTGAAGGATTATACAAATTTTTCATTCACTTTCATTTTTCTCACTAGAATTTATAGTATTTTATACATATATGTCATTTCGATCCGATGCATTGCTATAAATACTTAGAATTCGAGCGCTGCTTCCCAAGAATCCAAGATCTCTATGGTATACCGGTGAAAAAACAAATAGTCACTTTCTAGTCACCAAAATTCGGTAATCGGGTATTGCATTAATATTCGGCTTGTTAAGAATAGGGATTGTCTTCTTCTTTTGTCTTCGCCTCGCATAGCATTGAAGAATTAACTTTCCATTTATAAACTTTGATTGAGTTTTAACAAAGGTTGTCATCGCATTCACTTGCTTAAATACTCTGTTGCCCGTATTCGTGTCATTGGGATCATAATATTTTACATACACAGTACTTAATTTGTTCACGTAAACGTTTTGCATTTTGTAGCATCGCAGCGTAATAATTAGTGAGTAGGGAGATGGTTTTTTAAATGCCGTAGAATGAAAGGAAGAAAGTTGTTGTTCCGAAATATAATTTATTGCGCACGGACAGAATAGAACGTACGGCGACTCAATGTTGTTTTCATAAATGAAATTTTGAGATTTTTATTTTTTTATTTTTACAAAGGCCGCTGCTACGATACCGTAGCCGTTACGCGTCCATCTTATCATTTTGATAACAATTTATTAATTTATGTGCAAATTAAAAATACGAATAGAGTGAATATAAGTGAAAAGAGGAAAGTTGCCACAGCTTGTACTTAAGAGTTCAGCATATTCTTAGTAAGAACATCTATTTAAACATCTTTCGATAACATACAAATTTTGTATATATGAAAGTTTCCTTTTCAAATTTGCTTTCGGAAACTCAAATTTCTATAACAATAATAGTAACAACAAGAACAAGAACAACAACAACAACAACAACCAATAACAACAAACAAATTAACAAATCGTAGCTGTGATATAAAAGCAAGAACAACAAGAACAACAACAACAACAACTACCATAAAAGGATGATAACCAACCAACAAATACTTATGCATGCAAGAACAAAGAAAATGTTAATGTTAATATGAAACAAACATCTTTAACAATAAAAACATCAACTGCATATAGCAAATATTTAATTGATATTTTTTTGTAAATTATCCACAAAAAAATTTAAAAAAAAAAAACAAAATACAAGAAACAAAACACAAATGCAATTGCAACATTTAGTAAAAATGGTATACAAAGAAAAAAATAAAATGAAAATAAATAAATGAATAAATAAATAGATAATAATAATAATGATGCGATTTAGTTTAGGAGGCTTAGATGAGTAAAATGGATATAAGAAAAAGCAAAATAAATTAAATAAATGAAAATGGGAAAAAGCCAAAATAGAACATGTTAAGGACTTAAAACGAAATGTTAGGAAAAGAAGTCTTCAACGATAACAACAAAAACAAATCTTAAAGAATCTATATAGCATTAGTAGAAAAAAAAAAGAAAAAGAAATAGAAAATAAAACAAAAGAAATGAAGTGTTTAAGAAGCATATTTAAAAGGAGAAAATATGTCAAATAATATCAATCAATTTAATTAACGTTTAATTATGTAAATAAAAAATTTATTTTCAAAACAAAAAAAAAATAAAAAAAATAATAATAAAAACATTAAACATTAATAAATATAACAAATTATAATTATATATATATTTCCATTCGATACTGAGCAATAAGTTCGCTATAGATAAAAAGTAAGAGTATAAATAAATTTTCTCTTTTTTTTTTTTTTGTTTTTCTTTCAATTCATTCGATATATTATAATTTCTTTTGTTATTAAAAAAAGAAAAAAAAAAAAACAAAATAAATAAATCTTTCAATTTTAGTTTCTTATTTCTTGCATATGTATTCTTAGATATATGAATAAATCAGCTGACAATGTTACTAAACAATGCGCAATATTTAATCATAATCACACACACACATTATTGAAATTTATCTTGTCTAACTATATTATTAATAATTAATTAATAATAATAAATAAACAAAAAATCGCATATTGTAGTACATATTAATGACAATGAAATTCAATAAAAAAAAAATAAAAAAAATAAATAAAAAAATTAAAAAAAAAAATAAAAGAAAAAGAATTATATATAAAATGAATTTTAATATTTTATTACAAACACTCTCTCATTTTTGATAACTGACATAATGACAAATAGAAGAGAAAGAAGAAGAGATAGTAAAAAAAAAAAAGAATTATGATTAACTCTTACTATCGAAGGCAATTATGTCAGGCACCAGCGGACCGTAGATAATTTCTCCTTCGGAGTGGTCTGCTCAATTAATCAGATTAACTCTGTGCTCGATTTTGAGCAAAATCCTGGCAACAGTGACTCACCGTCGCATCAAACCGCATCAATCCCCAAATCTGGAAGGAAATTTTAAGGAATTCACCTTCTCCCCAAGAGTATTCTCTCCGTAGGCCGATTATGTCTTTCCGTTGGTTTTCGACGCATCGGCACCTTTTCAGGAATAAACAGTGGATCCGGATCATATAGGAGTTAAATTTCACGTGAATCTCGGTCTCTTCAATGTTTGCACCAATACTCCTGGCGAATCTAATTCGAATTTTTAGATATGGACCAACTTCCCTGGTATTGGAACTTTCCCAGTTGTTCAGCTGTTTCAGGGACACTAAACATTTAATCCCGATACAAAACAACAAAACTAGCATCACTGAATTCAACGAAACTTGTATACCAATGATCGGAATGTAATGAATTTACGATACATTTCGTTCGAAGGTTAGCACTGTCCAAAAAATCATGCCGACTCGTTGATAGTAGCGGTATGCACATGCCTCCCTACGAACTTATTGAGTTACGTATTACATTCAATTTAAATGCTAAGGTAAGAATCGCTACCTTGACTCGACTACGTTCTCCGCTGACGTTTCGCTAAGCAATGAAACGTAGATGCGGTTTATTAAGTAAGTGAACAGTGCACGCTACTGGGAGCCTACTTTAGTAATGACACGAGTAAAATACTCTTTGATCTTAGGTTTCTTATAACGATATATATATAGTTGAAGACTTTCTTCAGTTGAAATTCTTAATAGACCTATCAACCTTGAGGTGATGAGGCAGATGAGGTGATTAGAGAGTAGCTGTACGCTGGAAGAGGACTATTTAATACTACTAACGAACAGGTGATGTATCCCGAAATCGGTTTGGCGAGTTCTCCGAAGAGAAAATTACAGTTTTGACGTTAGCAGTAAACGACCTCAAAAAATTTATTGATCCTGCGGCACGTCGCAAAAGTGCGTTCGTTACACGATAAACGCTAATCTAAATGGTATGACCTTCGAACATGCTGCAAAGCAATGATCTAGTAATGATCGCAATTGTACTTATAAAAAACTAACAAACTGCGATTGTCATGCGCCTTGTCCTGACATTCGAGCATTCACATATATAATTAAAACAGTGTCACTGACTAACATCGATTCGAGCGTAATTTTTGAAAAAGTTCAAAAAACGAAAAACAATAGATAGGTGAAAACAAGTTAAAACACTTTAGCGAACCCCGACTTACCATTAAATACTCTACATTAGTACGCCTAACATAGTTATGTAATGACTTTTATAAATAAGGCGTTATATGGGAAGTGGTCGAAAATGTGGTCCGATCCGAACAACTTTCAATAGCGTTCGTCCTTGCGTCAAAACACGTCACACAAGAGTAAAAGACGGACAGACAAGTTTACATCGATTTAATAAATGATGGGGCTATCCGCATACATCACATAAACTTAATATATTCCTTTACCACAAGCAAGGTAGGGTATAATTAGTGGTCACCATTAACGAAACAGTTGTTGGTGTTATGACAAAGTTCGTGTTCACATCATCGTCGGGCGACAAATCGAGAATATTTACGCCTGTGCATTGACTAAAGCCATTTTAAAGGGTCGAAATATATTTATGTAACTTTGATACAAAAATTTAAACTCTAACCAGACGCTGACAAAGATATTAATTGCATCATAATCTCGTAACACTTTCATGTAAATACACTTCCATTGCTCGTACATTTTTTGTACTTCTTATCTGCGGATTCAATCAATCGTTCACTCATTACCGAAATCCGTGAGAGGCGATTGCTTCGAAATCCTTAAAGATTGATTAGATTCTTGGATTTTAGATCCGAGAATTTCTGATGAAACCAAAGTAATGCGAGGAGTGTGTGAAAACAATTTGTAAACAATCGTTTGTATACAAATGATTGCGTGCATGTGCACGTATATTTATAATGATGTGTATATTTTTGCATTGTTATAGCCATCACCGAAGGAAGATTCATTTTGTTAAAACGTTTGCAATGCCCCGAAGGGAGCTACAGATAAGCCGTAAAGCACATATATTCTTGGTCAGCATCAAATTCGAAATCAATTTAAGCATGTCCATCTGTGCGTCTATGTAATGTCCGTTTCAAACATTCTTTTGGCCGCAAAAGTGCAGCTGTCTTCACCGACTTCAAATTTAACAGAACCGTTAGAAGTTCTTGCGCACAGTCTGATATTGAGAATGGACCAAATCGATCGAAGGGCACGCCCACAGTACCACGTAAATGGGGAACACCTCTGTTTTTCAAAAGGAAAAATATAGTAGGTGTTGGCTCATTAGTCCTAAACTGTAGCAGATAAATGTGCAGGAATTTAACCGCATGTTCTATGGGTGGTGATGTAGGCTTTGAACGAAATGGAAAAAATTGGCCACGCCTACTCGATATTATATGGTATCAAAATTTAGTTTGTTACCTTTAGAACGTGCAAAAACCGTATACAGTATACAAAGCTTTGGCTAGATTCAATTTTAGAATGCACCTAAACATATCCGTCTGTCCATCTGCACAATTGTGTAGTATCTACAGTAAATGTTCTGCCGTTAAGATGCAAATTAAGATATCGCCTACAAATTTGCAAAAGATTTTTAAAAGGCATGCCTACAAAGTCCACACGCCCGTACGGCAAAAGCTTTTATTTTGAAAATAGAACAAAATCAGCCGCGCCCACTCCATCTTATAGGGTATGGAAATTTAGTTCTTTTGCTTTTTTTTGCCTTCTTTACGATAATGATGATGGGTAGAAAAGATTCCGTCACGACCAAACATAATTTTCTTACTTATTTATTCATTGTATTCAGTTCGAAAAAAAACAAATCCGCTTAATATTAGTTACTTACCTTTTTGACTTTCTGTACATCTGCAGTTTAGCAGACAAACGTAATATATTTCAAGTACAAACGTACGCATAAATTTGTTGCGTAACACTAATTAAGATCATCTATGCATTATCTTTATAGCTTGTATGAGAGAACCCCTTGGTTTTGTGGAATAATAAAATGAATGTATTTTCCATTGGTAAGAGAAAAAAAAAAAAAATGCAATTATTAGTTGAACAAACGATTCTTTTGTTTGGATTGCTTAAGAGACTCTAAATTTATATTTTGATTTTTCAACTTTGATCATAACACACTTGACGATCAATGATTTATAAATCTGATTGAATTGAATATCATTCACTGCTTGAACAGAACAAAACAAAACAAAAATCAAAAATTCAGGAATCAATTATCTCAGAGAAGCATAAGCATAAGCAATCATACGAAAGTGTGTAGTAAAAATGAATGTGACGTTTATTAGTTTCGCTGTCCGATGTGAAGTTTCAATTGTTTGCAAATTGAACGGTCGAAGGCAGCATATTTACAACAAATCACTGCCGATGAGATATACCACTGTGATCAAAAAGTAGTAAGACCGAAAAGCAGGCTAAATTTGCTTTTGTGGATATCAAGAGCGCATCCTAAACGATTTTTGTTCCAAATGTTGCGGCAATATGTCCAACGATTCAAGTTTATTTCTCAATGTGGTCGAGTCGAAATGATGCTTCTGCGGAAGCCTCTTGAGTTTCAAGAATACGGACGAATTAAATTTAAAAACCATATCGGAGTGAGAAGATGCACTGAGGCGCACTATCGCGGGAGACACATTTGAAGCTCAAATGGTCTTTCACATCGCACATGGGGACATCAACAAAAAGACATTATGACTTTCTTGCTAGGGAGTGCATGACAATCACTGCCCATTACCGTAGGATAAGTCTGCGCTCCAGGCTTACGTTTTATAAAGTGCGCAAAATAGAAATTTCTTTAATTAACGTAAGAACCTGAGTCAATTTAGTCACACAGAGCCGCACGGGGATAAATAAAATCCGAAAATATATGTAAATTTCTTTACGACAACATTTAATAAAAAATAATAAAAAAAAAAAACCCTTACAAATACATGCCGGGGCCAAGTGAATTAGGTCTTTGTAAAATGGCGCCGATGTGCTAACGTAATATTTCACATTGCTTTAAAATGGTACAGTGTTTAAGGTTGTCTTCTTAACTCTTCCCAATTTTCAACTTTCTGGTTAATTTTAGCCGCATAAAAAATTCCCATACTAAATAGATGACGATAAAGGAATGAAAAAAAGCGTCTGCTTAAAATTTTGAATGCATTCTTGTTGAATTTGCGTATCGAATCAAATAATTTGCATATCATCTGCCTCTGGTTATGAAGACATCTTTCATGACTAGCGTTTAATCACAACAACAACAAAAAAATGAAAACCGATGCAAATCAAACATTGAATTCCACTCAATCATCTCACAAAGTATTTTTTTGTATTTTGTTTGATTGTTTGATAAACGCAAATTGCTTGCTTGATTCATGCATTACGCACAGTTTGCTATAATGTGAGAATAAAATGCGAATTTTCTTCTACTGTTTAACTTTATTCATTCATTTCATTAAATGTGAATATAAACGTTAAAGTCTGAGAATTGCTTTACAAGATGAAAAAAACAAACATTTTATAACAATTTCAAGTGTCGGAATTATGGAACATTCCGATTGCATAACAGCGCAGAGAAAGCTTTGATTTTTTCTTTCGCATTCCATTTAGGTCAAGGATTTACAGATTGTTACTTAATAGAAAAAAAGTTCCTATAAAATTTCATTTCAGAAATATGAAGAGAATCTCTTCAAAGCTCAAACAACATAATCTGCAAAGATTGTGTAACAACCAGCGGCAGGAAATGTTGTAAATTCTTGTAATCCATGTAATAAGTATATGATAAAATGTTCAATGAATAAATGTTCATATATATATACATATATACATATATGTATATACGTAGGACATGCGGATTTTATGAAGAACGAATTAATTACTAATTTTGATTTTGAAGAATAATTTCACTTATTATAAGTATGTGTGAAGTATGATGAATATTTCAATTTGAATATTACGTTACTCATACGTACCCCCGTAAAAGTTTAAGACAGGTTTGCAAAGCAATAGACTCAAGAGAGAAAGCTTCACGCAAACGATAAAAACAGAAATGCTGAAGCGGTAGAAAGAGAGAGCGGGAGCGAGATAATTTTGTAAGCCGGAGAGAAAAGCACATTAACTCGCAAAGTTATGAACACTTTTAAGATGAAATGAGTAAAAAAAACTTAGAAAATCAAATAGAAATTAACAGCTGAGAGCTTATACAGAATAGAAGAGAAAAAATGTTTTTGCTCTGCCTTTTTTTTTTTTTTTATTTATTTATTTAGATTTATTTTTATTTATTTATTTATTTACTTTTTTCATTTAATAGTATATATGGTTATAAACTAAAATAAATACAAACCATACAATAACGTCTATGTACTTATATGTATATATAAAAGCCTGACGTCTTCTAGAGGGTAACAGACAAATTGCAAAATCAGTTGTGCAAAGAGAGAGCAACGACGCGACATTCAGTGTGGAAGACGAGACGAGAAACGTTTTATGTTTACTTACAATTACAGCAAATTAGCTGTGTGCGTAAATTATTAGAATAAAAATATTAAAAAAAAAAAAATTAAATAATAATAATAAATAAACAATTTTTCCAAAAAAAAAAAAAAAATTATGAAATTTTTTTCTACCTAAAATCATAAAACAAATTTCCAAGCATTTTTACAACCAAGTAAAACTTAAGCAAACGTGTTGCAAAACAATAGCGTAGGAAAAATTCCTTGAAAACTTTTTTTCTAATTGTCTTTATTTGCTATTTGACTTATACAGTGAAACCGAAAGTGCAATAAACTAAAGTTACCTTTTGTATTTTTAAACTTTTCTGCCTTAAGAGCGAGCGCAAAGAAAATAAAAAAAAAATAAAAAAAAAATATATAAAAAAAAATATTAAGTAAATAAAATATACTAAAAGCAACAACGACAACGTTAACAACAAGAGCATAACGCTAAACGAATTTCTTTTATAAATAACAACAATTTATTTATAAGGTGAGCAAGCGTGCATGAGTAAGTGAATGGACTGCGTTCATACACAAACATACATGCATACGCCCATAGACATTAATATATGATCAACCCGAAACATTTTATACATGTGATAAATTTTTTCTTTCTTCCTCTTTGGCCTAAAATATGTGCTAAGCAGGAATCTCTCCATAGGATTATGATTAACATAAGAAACAAATAAATAAATGAATAAATAAAATAAATATCGTTGATATAAGTAGAAGCTTTTTCGTCTTTTTTTTTTTTAATCCATCATCGTCTTAAATGAAATATGACGTAACAAGCCGATATACTTATGTCTGTACGTCATACAATGCTACACTACTGGATATAGTATTACTCATGCCTTTGCTTTAATTACATTAGAATTTTACTTCTCTTTACTTTTTGCTTCAATAATTTCACAATATTGTCTCTATATATATATTTATATGTATATATATATAGTCATATGACAATGGTTAATAAAACAAAAAAAAAAAAAAATCCGTTTATATTTTCCGAAAAAATCTTTTGAACTTGAAAGAGCAACATTTTATAGAATAATTTTTAACTTATGAGTAATAAGAGATTTACACTCTATAACACGCAAACCGGGATAACCATCAATTCAACATCCTAACCCTATCACAAATATTTTCTATTATTATATTCTTATACTTTTGCATTTAATTGGAAGCAATAAACAAACACACACAACATACGAGGATTGCCTTGGTATGACAGTAAAAGAGTAACTGGTAAAATCGAATATAATCAAACACTATTGGTATTGGTTTGCTTGATTGTCGAGTTGCTCAGTCTTTCTTCTTATGTAACGCGTGTTGCTTATCTATCTATGATGGTGCGAATATCTTCATCGCCGCTGCCCTATGCAATTAAGAAGCAACCTGGAAGGGAGGCTGTATAGCAGGACAGTCTATTAACCTTTCGTTTTTAATGCTCAAGAAGTTAAGGGGCAATGGCTTCTCTTGGGTTATAGTTGGCATTATCGTGACGGGGAGTGATACCATGTCAAGCTCTTTTTTTTAGGTCTTTTCTGTAGCTTTAGAATGAAACGTTCTAGGATTTTGTGGACAAGAAGGCAACGATACACTTGGCGGCGCTTCGAAATGCTAATACCTTCTAAACATCTCTTGGATAGTTCCCCACGAAACTTCGGGATAACCACAGCCACCACTACACTCCCCGACGGGCCGTACCTAGTAGTTAGATAAGAAGCCATTCATACCGATAGTCAGATGGATAGTGTGCATCTTCGTACCAGGAGCAATCCTAGTTTTGGGCAACCTGACCCCCGTGGACACTTACTAACTTCATGCCTTATCGTTCTATTACAGAACTTACGCTCTGCTATACAGTTTTGGGAGAAGAAAAGTGCTCGTATTCCGATATACTACCTAGGCTTCCAAGAGAAAACACCGTCACCAGGTTATAGTCAGTGGCGCTTTTTTGCCACTGACTATGCCACTTTCCATAAAAGCAGCGGCCAACGTTTAAAAGGCGCACCACGAAAAGGTGCGGATTTCGGTACGGCTATGATCACGTAAAGGGATTTTATAGTTCAGCTCCCCAGATCAGATCACATTTAGATATTACTTTGCAAAAACCATATCGATAGTTTAATTAAAGGCAACTGAGAACAAGTAGTAGCCGTTCATTTCCTGAAATCACCAAAACAGTTTCACCAAACGATTTCGTTCAAGTTAAATCGGAGTCAGTTGGGTGCACTAAGCGCGATTACTTATGCAAAAGATAGCTCAGTTGTAAAGCCATTTATTTAGTGTAAAAATGATTAGTCTATGGGCGTTCGGGTTTCAGCGGATTCTTGAGTGGGAACCGTTACATTGCCTACCCCGCACAAACTCCGGTAAAAACCAGAGTCTGGAGTCGATAGAGAGAGAACTCGCTATTTTCCGATTTTTGCTAACTTTTACAAAAATCCTCCTTCGTCTTGTAATATAGCAGAGCCACGGGGTATAGTGTTTTCCAAACCGGAAAACTAGAACTAATCGGTTCGCCTGCTACATAATTAGCAAAACTATTCCAAAGTCGAGGCAATAAGTGTAGAAGGCATTACTTTTCACACCAAGTGCAGACGGAATTACTTTTCACACTTCACACTTAAAGCCAACTTGACTGTCGACTTACATATCTGGCGCAATTTTAATGTTCAATATAAAGTAGAGAGGAAACGATTTATGGAAAATGCTTCAGTTCAGTGTTTCGATAATGTTTACGGTACACACACACACACACACACACACGCACGCACACACAAACACAATGCAGAGATTCTGATAGTAGAGAGAAAAGGCCAATTGTATTGGCTAGTGGGTGTTATTGGGCCGTTAAACAGTGCTTAGGACTCCCTGATATGTGTGGACTTTTTACGATTAAATTGAAATCGCTTTTGCTTTTCAGAAAATTAATTAAACGCGAACAAATGCTTTAATAGTTGGGAAATTGAAATTCTTATTGAAAATTGGCTGCAAGCACAATAACATCTGACGATGATAATATTAGATGCGGCAACTCATACAAAAATAAAAACAACAATAAAAAACAAAACAAAAGCTAAATAAAACTTAATTAAATGCGAATATGGTTTAAATGATTGACTGCAATAGGCATGATTGAAATTGTTAAACGGGCATAAACGACCTACAGTCAAGTAGTTAGCGAAGCGAATGAAAAATCATTTCACTTTGTATGCTTCGAGGTGCATTGTTCACAATAGTTTGGAGCACAACATGCTAAAAATAAACCTTGAATATACCGGTATGCCGTAATCACTTTTCCCCATTGGGTGCGCGTGTATGTTTCATTGAATTCGCAGACACTGAATTAAAAACGTATTTGCTGTCATTTTGTTGATTTTTTATTTATTTTATCTGTTTTTTTTTGTTTTTTTTTTTTTTCATATTTTATTTATTCTCTTGCTAGAAGAGGGACATAGATAGCTAAGGCAAATTAAGATTTTAGGCAAAGAGCTTACGTTGAATACAGATGCACGGTATCAGCTGACTACCGGTAGCAGTTTAAAGTAAAACTGGTAAAAGTGGTAAAAGTGGTTAGGGAGGCAAGACGTTGCGATAATAACGCGCTTCAAGGATGCAAGAGCTAGAAGAGAATATCTTGTGATAACCTTTGCCGTAAGTGCAATGGGTTGATAGATGAAGGAGAAGATAAAAAAAAAATTTCCCGAAGAATAAATAAATTTTATTTCATTGATTCTCATGGCTTCACCATTAGGCCACGAAGTCGCTGAATAAACTGATTAGAGGACATTAGTAGGCGATCATAAGACACGTAAAATATCATGATTCACGCACTGTACGTGGCAGTATTTTTGAACTTTCTGTACAAACGAAAGGAAACTCCCCCCCCCCCCCCCCCCCCCCCCCCAACACACACACACACACACACACACGCACATACATACAAGCATAATAGATCTATACATTCCACTTACAGGAATTGAAGAGGTCTGTTCATTTAAACGATGCTTTGGAAAAACAATTCTGGTATGTACGGCCAGTCGAACCCTTGAGGAAACGGAGGCGGATATATATATGTTTACATTGTTTATCCATTGAGAATGTATGTAATGTACGGGATACACTTAAGTCTCTTTTGATGCGGCACTTTTGTTATGCGATCCCTATATAACGCGAAGCGAAAATTTGTGAGAGTTCTTTCGTTACTCGCCTCCATGTCCCTCCTTCCTTCGTTCAAGAACGTTTTAATAGTTCAAATGGCTTCAGCAATTTATCGATGGCTGGCATTATTAGGTGTGCTAAGTTGTTATTGTTCACCTTCATAGGTTATTTCCCCATCCAGTTATCAAGGGAATCCCATCGAAAATAACCAAACAATAATCCATTGCGTTCTCTCTCTTAATTTCTTATCTATTTCTGATATCCTATATAATACGGTGCGAATAATTAACGCGGAAATAATTTCCATATAGTCCGGTATAATTTAATCTGACTTGTGTCCGAATCCTATATTTAGCTTAGAACGGTTTTTGCAGAAAGCATTTTCTGAATAGAATTAATTCCGAGTTGCATATAAGACGATAATGCGAAAGAATGAGGGAGGAGAAAATGGGCGGGTGTATATGATGCATACTTGCACGCTTTGCAAGCATTATAATGCTTTCCATAAAAATCTAAAAAGTTGATTACATTGTTAAAATTCGAAGTGATAACACGTTTGTGTGTAGTGACCGTGATCCAGATAATCGTAGGTGTTATTAGAATAAATGTTTAACACCTAGGCTTTAGATTAGAAAGCTTGCTACAGCTTGTTTATTTCATCATCAGCGCTGAAGAGTCACTTTTTCACATAAATTCCTCGATTTAAGAATCAAATAATGACATTTCTATAACGATTTATAAATAAATCATACAAATTATAAGAAAAGTCAACAAGATTAGTGTTGAATATCTTATAGATAAGCAATTATATCAACAGACAAAAATAGCTCTTGAAGAGAAAATAAAAACAAATTTCGTCCATGATTTCTCTCAACTGCTTTAGATAATTTGTATAAAATGAAAAAAAAAAACATTTATTTATTTTTATGATGCACACAAAACAATCCTAATTTATATATATCTTCATTTTTATTTCTGTTCTCTTTCTTTCTATTTGTAGCAAAATGTTCGCCCTGTGGTATTTAACTTTTGCTATTGATGAAATGCGGTAAGTAGGCTTAATAAGCAAAAGTAACGCTTGAAAAGAAAAAAAGAAAAGATTTAAATAAAATTCTTAACGATAAAAGTAGAAAAATACCAATAATTAATAAAGAACTTTTATTATTAACTCGTGCAAGTTGTCGTTCCTGGATTCTATTTTGATCATAACTCATGCAAGTTGTCGCTTCTGGATTGTATTTGATCAAAATTCATGCAAGTTGTCGTTTCTGGATTCTATTTTGATCATAATTCATGCAAGTTGTCGTTTCTGGATTCTATTTTGTTCATAACTCATGCAAGTTGTCGCTCCTGAATTGTATTTGATCATAATTCATGCAAGTTGTCGTTTCTGGATTGTAATTCGATCACAACTTATGCAAGTTGTTGCTTCTTGATTTCATTGCGTTTGTCATTCATTCCTATGAACAGCACTGGGAAGTAGTGCTGCCAATTCCCTTAACAACGTAAAGTATACTACAAAAATATATTTAAAAGCTTTTTCCCCCCCTACGTTTGCATACGCACAGTAACTACCCAAGCAATCAATGCAAGAAGTGAGATTAAAAATTACAAATTTTAACTAGAAGGACTTGGTAAAATTTTGTCGGTTCTGCTTCGGGGAATGTATGAACAAATCAATGTGTGAATATATAGTTCTGATAAACGGATAGCAACGTCCATTTAGATACGCATGTCTGTTGCGACAACTGCGATGAATCTCTACTTTAGGTATAGAAAATGCAGTTTGCTTCAACTTTATATTATTTTACTTTTAATCGTTGCGTTATCTTTACTTTTGAAAATGAATCAATCACGTTCGTGGGCTCAAACTGGCACAACTTTTTTCAGCCCAATCACTTTACACGTACTATCGAAGGATCGGATATAATAGATTTGCTCTTCCTTTGGCCTTGCACGATCTTATCCGATTAAAGCGTTATAAGTTGGAATTTATTGAAAATATGTGAAAACATTACAGTCAAGTTAGGCCGACTATTAAGTACCCTACGCCATATTGTCTAACATAATTCTTATTTTTGCCATACAACATTTTTTCTATTGGCTATACGCTGTTTTTATATGAACCTACTATTATGACCTGTATATTAAAAATTAGATCTTTTTAGTTAGTTAGCGTCCAAGAGGTTCAAATGTTGTGGTATCCACTCAAAATTCAGCATAGTTAATTTTTGTATCACACTGCCATTTATGGATCAATTTTCATCATATGCAAATGCAAAGTGAAAATTATTGTTGAACACTCTGTGAAAGCTTTTTATTTGCATTTTTTTTTTTTTGCAAAAGTTATTTTCCTCCTTTGTATTCGCGCATATTGTAGCATATGTTGAGGAGGCAATCATTAAAAAAAAAGTCTACCATTCACATATAATGAGTGAAAGTAAATAGTGGAAAATTTCAATTGTGGAAGCAAGACGACACCTTGTATGTTTCACTTTCCTGTCCAACATTCGCGAGTAATAAGGGAAAAATTCCAAAACAAAATTTGCTTTCACCCACGCACACACACAAAGTTAGCCAGATATTAATGATTTTAACAAGCAGACCTAATACAGACAGACAGATATGGCTAGATTTATTCTAATTTCCAATTTGCTCCAGACTATGTGCGTTCCTATGTATACTTTTACGTCCAATGTGCAAATGCAAGAGGAGAACAATTGCGTAAATCCTCCCATGTACGGATTTGAATGCGCATCACTGGCTTTTGTTTATAAAAATTAAAAGGAAAAAAGAAATAAAATGAAAGGATTTATTTTAGCTTAAAATGTTTACCCACCGAAAAATTCAAAGTAAAATACAACACTCACTCACAGCTAGCAATTTTTGGTATCGAGTATGTTAATAACGAGGTGAAAAAATTCATTAAAATATATGTATAAAATGTATGTATATGTATGCTGCTACCTACAATCGTATCAATTGAATCAATTTTATATATATTTTTAATATATATTTATTATATATTTTTTGTTTGGATATTTAATATGAATTTTTTTTTTTGCTTGTATAGCTTTGCCATATTTTTCATATATTTATACATATTTTTTGTTTGGTTTGTTTTGCTTTGTTTGTTTTGCAACTTAACAGTTGTCAGCTTAACAGCACAAATCCAGGCTTTTCTCAGTTTCAGTGTGCTTTTCACAACGATTCTCAATTTTAGTAACCCGCCAGGTTGTTTTGCCGACGTCATTGCAATTTAACACTTTTGATGATATAAACTAGAAGTATAGTTTTAGGGGCACCCATAAAATTGGTGAATTTTTCGTTGTAGAATTTTGCCGACAACAACTAAAGCAATTAAGACATACTACGAGCAACGTTCGATTCGATTTTGCAAAACCTGTCCAGGAAACTTTAATAGCATTTTGCACGTATTAAACGTTGCTTTTCCTGTTTTAAGACTTATGGCAATCGATGCCTTATCGACTATATTAGTAGAGATCTGAAAACGAAGCACTCTTTTCTCAATTGTTTTTAGGTCATAGTTCATCGGTGATATTTCACTAGCCAATTGCCACTCATCAATACTAAACCAACACGCCTTGATTTTCATATTTGATGCTTAACAGATCGTTTGATACTTCTAGAATATGTGGGGAATAGCTCATCACCTGGAACAAGTGTTTTCCTCTAAATTTCTGGCTTATTCCCAAGCATGTCAAAAAGGCCGGCTACGCCAAATGAATCTCTCCTGGGGAGTTATAGTCTAATATTTTACCTGTTGATTTCCAGCTCCTTTAATACGCCAATGTCTTTGGAAAATAGTTATGTTCGCTTAAAATCGTTTCCAAACTGTTGGAGGCTACGGAGGGTGAGACTGAGAGCAAGCCGAATGCGTTCAACGCTTTCAGCAAGAAATTAAAAGTTAAGATTAAAATTTTTGAACTTGGTTAGGATTTCGGCTATTGAATTAGACTTTTTCTTTGACCTTTTTCACTCTCATTTCGCTACACATCACGATTAGAACGATTACAGCTAGAGAGGTACTTGGCGTATATTCAAGCATATAATGTTCCAGGAAAGAACACACGGAAGCAGGTTGAAGTGCATTGTCAAACTCCTTGAGTGACAGAAAAATGGAGAGAAAGAAAACAAAATTTATTGGTAACGGTAAACAAGACCCCATTTGCAACGAAGAATTTAATTTTTTCACTTGGACAACCTCATCAACTACATAAAACTAAATATATCTGAAATCCTTTACAAACTCACATATCTACAAGTATGTAGATTAAATGTATGTTTTATACCCATCGCCAAAGGATGAGGGGTATGTTCATTTTATGAAAACGCCCACAAAGAAGCATCAGCGACCCCCCCATATTGTTGATCAGCACCAACTTTTAAGCATGTCCATCTGTCCGTCTGGGTTATGTCTGTTGCAAACATTCTCCTGGTCGCAAAAATAAAGCTAACGACTTGAAATTTGGCGGAAACAGTGGAAGTTCTTGCACCCAAGTTAATATTCAAAATTTGCCAGATCGGTCAAAGAACATGCCCACAGCGCTTTGTAAACTCAGAACCCCTTTGTCTTTTAAGCGGAATAAAAAATAGATTTTTTGTTTATTACTCATAAATGCACAAAAATTTGAAAGCGTATTCTATGGGCGATACTATGGCAGCTTTATAAAAATGGAAAAACTTTGCCACGCCTATCCAAAATTATTCAATTTAATTTAATGCCTTTATAGGGCGCAAAAACATGCTTCAAAAATTCCATCAAGTATATAAATTCTTGGGCAGTTCCAAATTTGGAATGTATCTAAGAACGCACGCCTGTTCGTCTGTCCATCTGTCTGTTCGCACTACTTTATGGTATTTGTGGTAAAAGTTCTCCCATCAGCGAAAGTGAATATATCGCAAATATAACAAATTTGCAAAAACTTTTTTTGAAAATAGAAAGAATCAGCTGCGCCCACTCACCTATAACGGAACATGCAAATATAGTTATTTTACTGTTTTTTTGTTTGGGTGATGGGTATAAAAGATGCAGTCACGACCGAAAATTCTTACTTGGTTTTTTGGTTTTTAGATAAAAACTAGGCGTAGAGAAACGTGGGCCGCACGGATCTTTCAATTGAAAGATTGCTCGCGGGAATGGGTGCAACGTTTCCATTTTTTAATATTTAAAAAAAAAATTGTTGGTCTTTCATTAACTAAATGCATGTTGAATAATCTACCCGAATATTGTCATAATATTGACCGTCTTTCCGTCTCAAAAATAATGTCAAAAGGGACGCTTTTTTAGGCGGTGAACGCAAATTGTGCGGCTTTTAAGTTACGCATTACAAAATTACGCTAAATTAGCGCTAAGCTCGTTGTTCAGTTATGATAATGTACTGTAACAGCAGATGTTAAATGCATTTAACATCAGGTAAAGGCTGTTAATTTCATATGTAAATGAAGAAGAGAATATTGAACGATGGCCCTTAATTTTGCTCTTAATTGAATTACTGCTAAGCGGTAAGTGGCGGCAAAATAAGTACATAAGTGACAATATTGGAAGAAAGTATAACCAACGATTTCATATCTAATATCTAAAAAATTCTTAATGCGTCTCCGACGATTATTTCTGAATCTTTCGAGTAGAACAACGCATCTTCTTCACTGATCGTGGGCGTAAAATGAAATCGCTGAAATCAATCGGTGCTTAGTTCGAAAGTGCATCATACAAACCAAGCAAACTATTCACCCATATAGGGTTTTTTGGTCAATGTGGGCGGACTCACTTGCCGATTTGACTGAATTTTGACCTTAGCTGAAAGTAATAAGAAAAAATTCTGCATCACTTGATATGTATACATGTACGCTAAAGGGTTTTTCAGTAAGCGCGCGTGGGTCTGTTAACGGGTTTGATGATTTTCGACGTCAATCGACGTGTAGGAACTTGTTACATTTCTGCTTGCAGACTCCACCATTTGTTTACCTAGTCAATGCACGATTCTGCAAACAATTACGAGGAGTCTGCAAATGCTCCCTCACTAGATCGCAAGAACGTTTCAAACTAGAGTCTACAAGAGACCCTTTTGCTAGAACCAGGTGTACGTACATATTAATTAAAGTAAATAATATATTGAGTCTAAACATCATCTCAATTACAAATGCAACAACAAATATTTTATAGGCTTTATTTTGCACAAGAGATGAGCGAAAACTTGCACTTGCCTTAATTTATTTGACTTATAGTCTTAGTTTTGGCAAATGCTATTTAGAATGACAACACTTTGCTTGTTCTGTTCTACTCTCCAAGCCTCTTAATTTAATGTCCATATCAAGATTTCAGCAGAATTGGACATAGGGAAGTGAGCGAAAACTGCTAATGCAAGAGCAAGTTACCTAATAGCTTCTAAAATAAAAAAAAATCCACCTGGACATTCCTTTTGGTGATTGGAGACTACCGTCACACGTTAGTTTAATTAATAAGTTACTTATTAATGTAAATATTTTTTTGTTGTTTTTTTTTTTTGCTTTTTTTTATGAACAGCAACCGGCCGGCATTCAAAATTCGCTTCAAGTTTGTTACAATTTTCTCACATATTGTGCGTGAGCGCTCTTATTAGCTACCGGAGTCTATTGCGCTTTTTCCCAAGCTTCAACGCTGGACGGATTTATTCTTTAATTCGATATTTGCTTATCATATTTCGTTTACAATACTCGCAGTTTACTTGGCCACTCGTATGTCCATATACAATACAACACGTCGCCTTGAAAGCAACCGACTCGTAAAGGTTTCGAAATAAATTGAAATTGAGAAAAAAAAAAAAAAGAAAGAAGAAGAAATTATAATAAGCAACTATCCGATCCCTTTTATCATATCCAACTAACTATAAATAAATGAAGCAAACAATTTTAAAACAAACAAACTATAAACTGTGACATATGAAATTGCGTCATCTTTTCATTTGATGATATATAAGTCGTATGAAAATAATTATAATGTACTTTACACGTCAATGAATCATTACCGTCCGTCTCTGATAAACAAAGTATTGCGGTAATTAATTGTGTTTGTATTGAACTTCATATTAAATATAAGTTATTAGCGGATTTTTATGAATTGCGTTACTCGCTCCCAAAATACACATTTAATAAATCATTACAGTTAAATGCTCTTCATATGTACTGCAAAAATTGTTAGCTTATTAGCACTTCAGCGAAAAAAGTAATAAATTATTATCTAATCGTTTCGTTTCACGTATACAGATAACTAATAAAAAATCATCGTCTTCGTCATCGTCATCGTCATGTGATTAATAAAATAAATACTCTTTAGTTTCTTTTTCCATTTCGTGTCTATGTGTATGCACGAATATAATAACTAATCATTGCAATAGAAGTGAGCTCGCGAAACACAAAAGCACTGTCGTTTAAATAATTATACCGTGCACCACTTGTGCAGGGTACAGGGTACAGGGTGCACGATATATTAAGTTTGTGCGGGCCTATGTAACACCCAGAAGGGCTTAAGGTAGACCCACCTTTACATTATGCCGATCGATTCGGTATCATTCTCTAAATCTGCCTGTCTGTACGTCTGTCTGTCTGTCCATATATTTTTGTGTTCAATACTGACATGCTTTCACCCAAGCACAAATGCAATTCAAAATAGTTTGAACCGGTTCAGTTTTTCGACTTTTTCGACGACTTCCTTTGAGAGGCGTGTTATGGAAAAAATTAGCAATTTTGCAAAATTTCTCGACAAAAGTCGCTGGACATTGGTATTTTGGTGTAAAAACCTTGGATTAGATGGGCCATTTATTTGGAACTCCCTCTCATGTAATTGTTCCTACGAAAACGAAATCTTGATGCGGTAAAAAAATCGAATTTTCAATATTTCACGACGAAAATTGATGCATAATAATAAATTGGCGAAGAAATCAACCTTACTGAGATTGGACTACATAGGTCTATTTTTTAAATACTACAGCATAAAACGATGCTCAGGGAATCTAAACCCTTATATGCCAAAAAGGCCGAATTGTCAATGTTCTACGATGAAAATTTGTTCATGATAGTAATTTGATATAAAAATTAATCGGACCAAATATGAACTGCATGAGTCTATTTCTTGGACAACGACTTCGTATAAGGTTTCCCATGAATGGTAAGCCCTACAGAAAAAGCTTTCATTTTCAACATTCTATTGGTCAATAGTAACAATTAGCAGAAAAATTGATAGCAGAGAATTTGGATCACGTAGGAGAATTTTTTAGACCCCAACATGGGGTCAGGGGTTATCATGAAAAGCAAGTCCTTGCATAGAGAGAAAGTCTAATTTTGTATTTTTCAATGACGAAAACTGAGAAATGATAAAATTTTTAGGAAGTGAATTAAGTTTGCGAAATTTGGACGGCGCCATGTGTTGTTTGGGGCCTACTCCAATATGCGAGCTTCCATGAAAAGCATGCCTTTGCATGAAAATAATCTGTAATTTTTAGTGTATTAATAGCAAAGCGACCGACTCATTGTACTAGTGTAGGGTATCTAATGATCGCCTTTGCTCCTCTATAATGTCCTCTTTTTATGTTTTCTTTTATGAGTTCATCAATATCCACAAATTATATTTGAGTACGAAATATGAATATTTGTTTGTAGCTTTGATGTTGTTGATGTTATCTTAATGTAGATTTATCGTAGACTGACGTGAGAAGACTAGTGAGTTCCGAACCCATAGAAAACCATCTGAGAATTAATTTGTTAGGAAATAACCTCTCAATATTCTCGTACTTTGTTTGCTCAGGAATGGATGAAGTAGAAGAAGAAGAAGAAGAAGAAGAAGGAGAAGAAGGAGAAAAAAAAACAAGAACGCAAGACTTTAGGCGATGAGCCCTCTCGTTAGACATTGCTATCCCGGAGACGACTAGCCAAACCTAAGCTTCAGTGTTATAGGTGAAATTCGCTGGCCAAAATTTTTTCGATTCATTGACTTGATCCGTTCTTTCGTTTCATATATTCTTTCCTCATTAAATTAATAATTAAACGCTCCATTATTGGTTCCAACATATCAAAAGTTACGAACTCCATTGCATTAAAAAAATATACTGGAGCTCAGGGCAAAACTGTATATCGTTCGATATCGTATAACATTAGTGGCCAACAAATTATTTATAATATTGTCCGACATCATACGCTATTGATGAATGTAATAAAAAAAAACACTATTTTTGCATCTATTAAATCATCTAATATGTCTCCCGACCGCTAGCCCGTATGGCAAGTCCACATGATTTCTGAATAGTGTCAACCTTCGAACGATACGTGGCAACATTTCGTTACGTTTCGATCATGAGTTTACAAGCTACAGTGGTTTTAGTGACACTACTTCCTCTTGTCGCTTTGGACGGCTTTCGCCGATCATTGCCCACTCAGTTGGCTGCCGATTTGAATCTGAAGCTTAACGATCAATGCCGTACTCGGCCGACAGGTGCGTTCAGCATCATCGGTATCCATATGGCTGTGTATAAGATTAGCAAGCCAGCCATCATTTTATTTTCTCGGCAGCAAAGAGCCGCCGTTATATCTTTCAAGCCAACCCTGATGAAGAAGCAACGTTTAAGCCATAAATGAAATGCAGATTTTTCAATCGCTTCGAAAATTACAAAAGTAATGAACAACAAAAACAAGTATAACTCCCAGAATGCCTCATGAAATTTTGACACGTATCGCTTGAAGGTTGATGTTATCGATAAAATATATGGATCTATCAACCGCGATGCCGTATATGGGTCACACTAGAGACTTATCGAGTGATGGGTTGATTATGAGCGGCATCGACGAGCACCTGTCGACTGAATCACTCCTACTTGGCCTTGAAGTAGATGAAAACCGTTCTGAATACCGATAGGTTTATGCCAATTGGTCGATGATTATTCCCAACAATATGTAGGCAAATAATTGTTGAAACCCCGCCGATTATTCAACAAACAGTTCGATTGTTGTCTTAGGCCAAATTAAACTGATCCACGTTGCTAGTGCTTCAGCCGACATAGTATAAGACACAGCTTGACACTAACTTCGCATGTAAACAAGTCAAAAATGTATGTTTGTGTAATTGTTTAAATTTATCGTTTGTTCATGTTTTAGCTGAAAAATATAAAAGAAATAAAAATATTAAAGGTTTTTACACTTCAATGTCAGATTTCGAATATTGTTAATTGAACTTGAGCCGAACAAAAGCAGAGAAGAGAGAAGAGAGAAGAGACGCTTCCCTACACTAGTTACATTTATTGAATTGAACGGAAGGAACGGAAGAGGATACTTCAAGTTTGTCTCCCTCGCATTTATCATTCAGACTGTCAATAACTAATTTTGTACAACTGTGTGCGAAGGATTATGTGCATTTCGTATGCCTCAACACAATCATTGGCTATCCGAAGGAGTTAAGTAACTAATAAAGCAAATCTTATTCAGCGATAAACTTGACAATACCTCGGAAACTTTTCTTTCTTTGTTTTTGAATTTAATTGACGTGACTTTTGAAATTCTGCAATAAATTTGCCACTCGCGCTACAGCATGTTTTATATGCGGCATTCGTCATTCGTCATTCGTTATTTTTATTCGTACAAATCTCTTCCGAAATTTCCTACAAAAATTAATTCATTTAAAAAATGCTTTATGTAATAATTTCTAAAGAAAAAACAAAAAAGAAAAAAACAAAAATAGATTTTCTTTTAAACCGATTCTCTCGCTATTACTGGAGCACCGCTGTTTCTGTTATCTAACGACCGCAGTCGCATTTTATGCTTAATTCGTCGAAGCCCGCGCGATAAATGTAAGCATCAGCCAGCCCCCGGGAACTATCTATCGAGAGAGTGAATATGGCCTTAACTCTACCATCTGGTCAGGGCCTATCTTCTGGGAGACCTATCTAACACCTTAAATATTTTATCCTCCCGCGATTTTCAGCTAACCATTGCCGCCGCGAAATATCTCCGTAGGAAACGTCTTGAGCGGTAACGACTCCGTCGCTCCCATACACATATTCTACAAATCGTAAAAACTTAGGGCAACTATCGTACGCAAAGCATTCGATTCGCAAAGGCATTCATACTTCGGCCTATGATACTTCTAGATAATCGGCATTATCGGTTCGGATTGTTCATACTTCCTGCACTGCCATCTAACTCTTCTCGATCGATCTTCAATGCATAAGGAAAAGTGTCGACGCGACAAAGCCATGCTCTCACCAATGCTATTACTTCGCTGACTGCCGTGATGCGCTCACGGACCTTTCAAAATTTGTGAGAATTTTTGACTACCATGCTAGCTGCCTATACAAGCAAGAAGTCTGCACGCAAATTTATTTTGATAGTCTGCATAACTTCTTCATTGAGAGCTGTATGAAGAGTTAAGGGGAGTTACTATAGTGCAGACGCCTTTACGTGTTTTACGTCGATACTCGCTCGTAAGTTCGACTCCATACTATCCGCTGAGAAAACGTGAACCGACACCTTACACTAAGTGTAAAGTGTATACGGCCCTTAGGTTCCTCTTCTGCTATTGGGATTACTATCACAGCTTCTTCGGTGCTACCCAAAAGGGCGGTTAGCACTCAATAACGCCCCGTCCGGTCATTTGTTTTATAAAGCCTTGTCTTTGAATCTTCTATAAAATATCGTAGCACTGAAAGTGTAATATATTATAGAATGGAAACGTAAGCGTTCGGTTGCGTAAGCATAAAATAAAAGTCATAGTGGTCGCACTGATACTACTTACTCATCACACAACACATATGCGTAACACCTTAATGGAAAAATAATAACCAAAACGGGTTGTTAAGAGCAATTCGTCGTTTTGCATTCATTTAATGTCTTTACTGTTCCGGCTGTCTGTTCCCATGCCTTATAAAAACCTAAAAAAGGTTAATATACTTTCTGTTGTGCAAAAAAAAAGAGAAAGAAGAAGAAGAAGAAGAAATACAGAAAAAAGATGAATTAATCAAAATTAATGGCGTACTAAGAAGTTTTTCTGGGCTCAGGACAACAGTTCAGTTGAATTGTAGATAAATTGTATTTTACTTGAAAAGCAACAAACAAACGCTCAGTGCCTGTAATGGTGAACTAAATATGGTATAGATATGTATTGAGTGAAATGCCCTTAAACTCCTGATTCAGATTTTAACCCTAATGCTATAAAATGTAACCATAGTGGGCGCTCCTACATTCATGTCGCAATCCCTCATTGGCGAGCCGCTTTATGTGTAACTTGGAACATGTGTTAGTTTAAATAAATTTTATAGCAACCTTGCACTGCCGCTAGAAGAGAGATGGGGGCCTCCATAGCTGAGCTAGCCAACTTTTGAGATGTGGGAGGCGTTCCATATTTTTGCTCACAAACACTCCTAGAACGGTTACAATCAAAAGAAACTCCACTTACTTGTCCCTTATCGAATATACGGACTGACGAAACCGTAAACTACCGAACAGGGATGTTATGTGTTCCCAAGGCCTTTCAATACCCACTCTGCCTGTTGGTCTCCCTTCGGCCCCAAATAGTTTGTGCGAGACCCCGAAGGGCAGAGTGCGGTGGACAGTCGTCCAAAACGGCAAGAAAAAGTGGTCTCACTAAAACAACTGCAACTTGTCAACTTATAGTCGAAATGTCATGAAATTTTGACACGTATTGCTTGAAAAGCTTATTACTGTCCACACATCGCACGAGTTCAGCGATAGCGTTGCCATATATATGTTAGACCGGAGACATATTGAGTGATGTGATACATTTTAATTTTTCCAATTACGTTTCTGATGTAATGATAAATTGCATAACGATATGATTTGAAATATCGTTTATCAATTAAGTGATGACGCAAACTTGTTGGAACAATGAAAATTTTTCTTTTATTTAAAGAAAAACACTGTGTTACTGACTCTTTCTTGAAAGCGCATCTGACAAAGCGCGAAGTCTAAGATTTAGGTTAAGGGGGGACGAACCTTCCAATGAATTTCCAATTCTTTATTTAGTCTTACTCTACTGCTATGGGTCTGAAGATGAATCAAAACTTATGAACGCTGGAACGCCAGCAAGCAATGTACTATAATGTACTACAATGGTTCCAATCAATCGCGATCTTGACGGAGAGATTTGTTGATCACACCATTCTCTTTGTTTCGAACGCCAACCTTGCACCCTGATCGCGCATTCGCATGATTGAAGAAGTGGGGAATTAGAGCGAATTAAAACGAATCCGCATAAGTTGCGTTCACTCTTCAAAACCGAAGTGTTAAACAACGTTGCTTCTCCACGGATGGATGACATTAAGCATGCATTTGGGCAAGAAACTGATTTGGAAGGGCACTTTCAAGCTAACTGTCCGACCCCGAATATCTTTTTTTTCCTATAGTCCTACAGTCCTTGAAAGGGGCTACTGTCTGAGACACTTGGAAAGCTTCCAAAATTTGTGTTTCAAAGTTGATGGCTTTATGGTTCAAAAAACTCATATCAACAACCATCCGCACATCAGTTGCCAGAACCTTTGCCAGGCATTATAAGAATAATCTTGAAGGATTAACTAGTATTTTTTACATATCTACGATATCGTAATGCAGGTCAACGCCATCAAATATCTTACGTATATTCATGTGTTTCTTAGTGAGTATACAAAAAGATACCCGAATACAAATATATTGAGCTCTCACGATATCGCAGATACGAAAAGTTTCCTCTTTTCAACATGCGCTGTTACATCCTGAAACAACAATGAATATCCCGCCTGGGAATCCTGCTTACATATACAAGATCTCAGACTTCATTCTTATCTAACTTATACATACAATCAAAGGCTGGACATAATCTACCTGCAAACACGAATCGTTAGGAACCGTGAAAACTTCTCTGCAACAAAACAGAATGTGATTCTTTTCCGGCCACTCACACATACTCATATTCATAAAGAATACACTTCTATATATATATATATATATATATATATATTGTCTAAGTTGAAAATGTAGAAGAACATTTTTCATTCTTCTTCTTTTCATGTACTATTTCAGTTTATTTATAAAGCATTTTTAATTTTTGATACGCTGTTCCCATTAATGTTTAAAGCTTTTACGAAATTAAAAATTCATTTGTATTCCAAATTAATCATTGACGAGGTTCATGTGAACTTTTGTAATTTTGTTGTCTTTTTTCTTTTTCTATTCTACTACATGTAAACAAATGAATTTTCCCATGAGTTTAAGTTTTATTCAAAAAAAAAAAAACGAGAATTGTAAATATTTTAAATAACTTGGATTTGTCAAAACAAACAACCGAATAAAAGCGAATATGAAGCACTTATTACATGCATATCGTCTTTCAATCGAAGATGAATGATAGTCCCAAAGGTGCCGAAAGAAATACCCATGAATATGAAATTTTTTGGTTGAAAGCAATGAACGCATCAATCGCAGTCCCATCAACATGTCGATGGACAAATAGACAAACATGTACGCGAATCGGCTTTCCCAGAGTCGTGCTTGATCAAATCAAGCAATAGATGAAGATACGGAGGCGCACACAGACAAGTAAAAGTCGAAATGGATGGACGGACAAACTTTATTTTCAATATTTAAAATTTCATTGTTCGACTCGACTCTTTTTCCCTCTCTCGTCTTTCATGCAATTGTATTGATGTGCATCAATCAATTGTGCCCGTTAGAGGGAACATTGAACAAATCGAACGAACGAACGCCATGACAAAATTAGTATATCCTTAATATTTGGTTGGTGGGGGTGTTGGGTACAAAAATGGAAAATTGCATAGCGCAAACAAAAAAAAACAAAATACAACGCAGACACACACGCGCGCGCGTTGCAATATAACTGCACCTAATTTGTATTGTTCTTGCGACAAGCATCAATGGATTTCAATTTAATTAATTGCAACTAATAGAGGACGAAACGCCGTTTGGGTGTAACGCGAGCAATAAAATATAAAATGAGAAAACATTTATGTAATTAATTCTTTTTTATTTTAAGTTCGAATTCAGTTAAACTTAATTACTTTATTGATTTATTTTTTTAATTTTATAATTTTATAAAAATTTATTGATTTTTTTGTTTATTGTTTTTTTTTTTTAATTTTTATTTAGCAAACGTTACGGTTGGACTTTTCTTGATATTTTCTATCCGAAAACTAAGACTGTCCCACCGAATAATGTTCTCGACAATAAGCCGACCGTTGTCGCACCGAAAGTGCCTGAGCCTGCAGCCAAACCAGCTGCTACTACGGTAACAGTTACTTTGAAACCTACAAATAAGCCCACCCCAACAACACCTGCATCCGTCACTTCTCCAGCACCCCAAAAACCCTCTTCTTTACCAACTCAGCAGCCAACAGCGACAAAGCCAGAGGTACCAGCACCGTTAGCGAAACCAAGCCCACAACTCCCCACACCAGTCACTCCTGTTAGTGCTCCTGTTCTTCCTGCTGCTTCTACTACCCCTGCCAATACACCCGCAACACCGTTAGCTCCGTTTGCACCAAAAAAATCGAATCCCTTTTTGGAGAACGGTGACGCTTCTCTGAAAGATGCTTTGGACAAGAAACTCATGCAGGCTTCCGATACTGTGGAGACTGTGAAAAATGATCTTAAAAATGCTACCGCCAATTTTTTAACCGGCGAATCATCAGCACCGTCGCCAGCTAAAAATATCATCAAGCCATCGAAGTCCAGGTAAGACCAACTTACTCCAACCAAATTACTCTCTACGACCTTTATCTTTTATATATTTATTTAGCATTTATTTTTTTTATATATTTTTGATTTCCATTCTCTTCTAACTTGCAAACGAAAATTACCGGAAAATTGAAAAAAAAAAAAAAAAAAAGAAAAGAATTCTCAAGAAATTTTTTAATTTTGTCATAAAATATCATTCTGCTTTCTTTTTCTCTCTACACTATGACAAAACCCACAAGCAACTGAAAATTTTCTAATTATATACGAGTAAGTGCGGTACGTGTGCGTGCATATGCGAATGCACTTAGGATATGCATAAGTTCAATAACCCCAATGAGATGCTAAAAATTACACAATTTTTATGCATAATGACGATGATGATCATCATCAGAAGCAAATATATATATACATATATATATATATATATATATATATATATATATATTTGAAATGAAAAAGCCGGCAATTGGTAAAAATTGTCGCCAAGCAACACAAACATTTTTTTTTTTTTTTTTTTTTTTTTTTTTTTTTTTTTTGGTTTCCTTTACATTTCAGCATTCAGCTTTTTGATCAAATCTAAAATTAATTTAATTTCTTGGAGACCGAGCGAACGCGTTTAGCACAAGTTAGACGTGCTATGCGCGTTATGCATTCTATGCGCCAACGCATTTCAATCTTAATATAGATTTCTCCCGAAAGTAAGATGGGGTGCCTGCCTGCCATACTCTGTATGACCAAAAATTTGCACTCGACTGCTACTTAACTTTATTTTGTACTCCTCTGAATAATTTCAAATGTCTCCTCATCGTCGCCAATCTTACGATTACCATTACAAGCAATTGGTATAATTTTTAATTGAAATGCTTGCAAGACCTATTTAAAGAACTGTTCGGAGAAGTAATTAAACTCTGGTGAATTCCATTTTTGATTTTGTTTTTTTTCTTTTTTTCTGTGCCTTTCATTTACAATTTTCATTTTTCATAAAAGCGAAGATGTTCCTCGAACTAATGTGTGAGCGAGAAAAAACAATGTGAAAGTAATGCGAAACTAATTCTTGAGGCAACAACTTTCATTTAATATATAAATCGAAGAGATTTATATTTAATATTTTGCTATTTTTTTTATTTATTTATTTTTTTTTTTTTTTTTGTAAATATCTAAGAAATTGCTACAGGAGTGAAAATACCTATAATACCTTAGTGCGAGATAGTCGCGTTTCTGCCAAAAAATCATCAACAGACAGGTTCACTAATGATGTTATAATCTTGCCTTGCTTCCTCTTCTTATTCAAAACTAAAACAAATAAAAGACGCCCACCAGAGCAACAGAGCTTCTAACAATTTGTTCCTTTTATCAAGATGAGGAAAGTAACAGACGTTGTTGTTATTGTCCCTAATGGGTATCATATTGCATTATGGACATGAACTATATGAACTCGTAAAATTCATTAAAATAATTTAAAAGATTTAATTAAATTAAGTCCTAAATGGAATGATGTCTTCCAGAAGAGATATATTGCCAAAGGACTTACGCGATTGTTCATGTTGTGTATTTCAATATTACTCTCACTACTCTGCTACTTTGGCTGCTCTTCGCAATTGTATGCCGTAAGCCCAAATAGGTTAAACAATACTCTTCTATAAAGTGCATTTGTCTCTTAGGTTAACCAATGGAGTTTTCTGCTTTTTAAGCCAAGTCGCTGGCGCTTAACTTTAATCTAAGGTGCTTGCATGTATTTTAATCAGCGGCATAATAATGCGTAGCAGTACCAACGTACACAACGATTAAATTCGATGATTTTAACCTCACTCTTCATAAGATAACAGTTCTCCTTTTAGTTTTATTGAGTTATTCAACGTATGCCGACGCTAATCAAGGAGCGTTCAAAATTGCATTTTCGACATTCATTACTTTTGTTGTTCGATTCGAAGAAATGCGCTGCCGGAGACCACCAAACACTTTCAGAAGCTTATGGTGATGCTGTTCCTTCACACTTCAATTGTTCGTCTTGGTTTCGACAGCTTAAAAATGGCGATTTTGATGTCAATAACGAAGGACGGCCTGGACGAACGTCCAAACGACGTTCGAAAGCAATAAATTACAAGACTTATTGGACACAAACCCAGGTCAAACTCTCAAAAAACTTTCGAATAACTTAGCAGTTGACGAGTCAACTGTCTCTAGACTTTCACATGCGATGGCAAACAAATCAAGAAGGAGGGAAAATGCTTGCGATGCGGATTGACCGAAAATGCTATTTCGAGTCGTTTGAACATCGCGATCTCATTGCTTACCAGGCCAAAAAAGCTGGCGATGAAAAATGGCTCTACTACGACAATCCCAAGTGCAAAAAGTTATGTGTTAGTCCAGGAGAGCCGTATTTATGGCCATAAAGTCTTGCTGAGCGTGCGGTGAGATTAACAAAGTGTGGTGCATTACGAGCAGCTACTGTAGATGAACAAATTGAATGATGCATTGACGCAAAAAAGATCAGCAGTAGGGGTTAACAGACGCAAAGTCGTCCCCTTGCATAATAACGCCCGGCCACATGTTGCAAAGGCTGATTGGAAAGTTTTGCCGCACTCAGCGCCCTGGCCAGACACAGCACCTTCCAATTACCACTTGTTCAGATCGATGCAGCATGGCTTAGCTGAAGAAGTGAGAAGTGAATGGCTCGATGATTGGATCCCTGGCAAACCAATATGGTTCTTTCGATACGGTATCGTCATGTTGCCACAAAGATGGAAAAAAGTTGTAGAAAATGATGGGAAATATTTTGGCTAATACATGTTGTTCCAATTCAAAAAATAATCAAAATACATGCAAGCACCTAATATGTGAATAGGGATATTATTGCCATTCAAAAATAATGAAGGGCAAGAAGCCTTATTTAACCTAAACATAAGGTGCGTAGAATTTTCAGCGTTTATTTTGTTATTCCATTTGTGCAACCGAAGTAAAATTTTGTCGAGATGAATATGTAGTTCGTGGAAAGCATTCACGGAATCACTCGATAAAAAGACGATTGTTGTGTCATCAGCCTGCGCCGTATTGGACTTGGAACATTGCACCTTCCATTTCGTAGATATCTGTTCGATCTGTCAATTTCAACTTGAACTTACGAATGACAAATGGGGAAACCTTAACACATCCTTCGAATTGTGAATTATTTCACACTATGATGTAAGTCGATTTTCGAGTACGAATGCAAAACATCTACCGTTCACCCGTTTAGCTTTTGCTGAATAAGGAACTGCTTGTATAATGCGTGGCTCTTTCCTGCCCGCATCTTATTATTATTTCACTAAATTTCGCCCTGAACGCTGAACCATTGCTTTTATGCCTCTTAAGAAGATTCTGCTATCGCTCCTTTCAAATTTCAACTAACGTATAATTTCAAAAGCCAACCAACCGACAGATGTTCCCCTTCGCCCAAACTTAAATCACTTCATTTAAACATCGTTTGTTGTTGTTGTTGTTGTTGCATTTTTAATGAGTGAAATATGCACAAATATTATGTAAGTATTTTATGAACTTACACTTAATCACGGCATTTAATGAAAAAAGGAACAATATGTGTTTGTGTGCCAAGAGCGCAAATTAATTTTTTTTTTTCAGCTTAAATAGCTTTCGAAATAACAGCAATTATTGGATTTGAAATAAATTTTCGATCCTCATCAGCTAATGCAAAGTTGCAAACTTCGCTCATTTATCACATCACTCTTCCAATATATATGCTGTTTTTGTTTTTGTTTGTCCTTCTAAATGAAATCCGAAACTTTAGATCCAAATATTTGCATGCAATGAAAATAATTTGAAAATTTTTGTTTGTACCTGTGGGGCTTTTTCACTTATTCATTACTCAACTGTGGTAAATGGATATTATCTATGCACTCGGAAGCGTGTTCGGTAAAATCGTACCAATCCACTAAAAGTGCACGCGTCAAACTTTAGGTTTCGAATCGCGTTCTCGCCATTTTCGAAACTTTGTAATTAAAAGAAGGGATGAGTTTAACCAAAAGTTTTTTTTTACAGAGTACAGTTTCTCCGTCTTCGCCCGTCCTAGCATAACCCGATTAGGTTACGTTGTGTATCCATTTTGTTTAAATTGCATTTCACAAGGAATTTACTCTTTGCCGGATTTTCAATATTTCCCACATTAGTCGAGGCCGTTCTTTCGATAAAACTGCATTGCAAAATGGACCTGAACCACTATGGGCATAACTCATAAAACCTTAAAGTGCAATGATTTACATAATTCTCTCAAAAGTAACAACTAAAAAAAATGTATTCAGTCGTGACCGAAACTTCTATACCTGTCACCGTTATCCTCAAGACGACAAAAAAAGTTAATGAAACTAAATTTTCATGCTCTATAATATGGAGTAGATGAAGTTGATTTCTTCTATTTTGCAAATACAAGTCTTGATCGGAAAGGCGCGTGGGCGTTGTATGCGTGTCCTTGGAAAAGTTTAGGTCACTTTCAAATTACTTTGTATATTCGTAGGCGATATCTTCAGTATATACTATACAGACAGACAGACGGACATGTTAAAGTGCATTCCGAATTTGAAATTGGCCAAGAATTTATATGTTTGCCAGGAATTTATATACTTCATGGAGTTTTTGAAGCTTGCTTCTGCGCCTTATAAAGATATCGATAAAAAAAAATTAAGTTTTAAAACACAATAATATTGGGTAGGCTTGGGCAATTTTGTCTATTTGTGCACACGTGCGACAACATCGCCCGTAGAATTTGAACTTTTGGACACTTATCTGCTACAGTTTAGAACTAATCAGCAAAAAGCCACTATATTTTTCCTTTCGAAAAACAGAGGTGTTCTCAGTTTACATGGTACTGTGAGCGTGTTCGTGGATCGATTTGGCCCATTTTCAATAGCAGGCAGTGCGCAAGAAAGTCCAATGGCTGGGCAAAATTTGAAGGCGACAGCTCTATTTTTGTGGCCAGAGAAATGTTTAGAAAAGTCATTACACAGGCGGACAGATGGACATGCTTAAATCTATTTAGAATTTGATGCTGATCAAGAGAATATATACTCTTGCAAACGTTATGACAAAATGAATATATCCCTCATTCTTCAGTGATGGGCATAAAAATACAAACACCTAACTGTCTAGTAGAGAGAGGGAGTGGTTTAAATATATGCCAGACTCATATTTTCCACGTTGTGAGGTCATCTCGGTAGCGATTGCAAATATTAAAACATTCAAACATAGAAAACAAGTATTCGGCTTAAAGCAAATCTCTTCGTTAATTAAGTGAGATAAAAAGACTACAAAGGCACGGAAGATGAAATAAGTGCCTCTTCTCAGTTACTCAGTTACTCAGTTACTTCTTTTCTTTTTCTGCAATTATTTATCTCGCTAATTTCAGCGTGGGCGACACAATACCCTACATAATGGAGACTTATAAAGTGATCATAAAATTTATTTTGTAGTTTTCCTCACGTCTTTTCCCCCCCTTTAGTTTACATCGTATAAACTGCGATATAAGTGAATAATGAAGATAGACGAAAACTACATTCGTTCGCTCTAAAGTGAATTTTGGATAGCTAACAACTAATCGCTGAGATCGAATATATCATATATATATTATTTTTTGTTGGCAAACTGATAGCGAGTTTTATTTTTCTATATACTTGCGGTAACCATACAAATTCGATTACTAATCGTTACCCAAGACAAGCCGCAAGTTATTAAAGAGTTTCAAGTTTGAGGTTTTCAGCCATAACAGATATTTATAAACGAATCAGAAGCATTTTTAACGGACTTGGGATAGACTAAGTGTGAAGTTAAACCTTTTTATTTATGCGATTAATTTCATGCGATTTATTTTGTTTGTGCGATTTGTTCTATGCAACTTGTTTGTTTTCATTGCGATATGTGGATATGTATAGAGATAGCGCGATAGGGGGAGAGGGGAAGAATATACGCGATTTGAATTGCGATGTGATTCGTATTGAATTGTGTACATTTTGAAAATAAGATATTGAAATTTTTTTAAATATGTCCATATGTCATTTTTAATCATTTATTTTATTTGGAAAGCATTTTCTCGTCATTTCGTAACATATGTCCTCAAAGAGACGTTTGGTTATGCGGTCCCACGCCAACCCATCAAACAATTTATCCTTAATATATTATCTAAAATCATTTGTTGTAGCTATTTATGAAGTTTCTAAATTATATTATTATTGCTGCGGTCGCCAGGTTCACCTATCGCCCACGTACACCAAGGTAGAACAAAGTATCTTCGATTTTATTTGTGTTTTTCTTTATATCTAGCATTTCACAAAATAAATAAATGCACCAAAGATTGGAACGGATGATCAAACCGTCTCAGATCTTGTATGGTATCTCGAATACACATTTCTAAAAGAAAAACAGAAAAATAAATAAATAAATAAATAAATAAATAAATAAATAAATAAAACAAAGTTAGTACACTCCTAGCATTTGATGATGGATATGAAAACAAACTTTCTTTATAATGCCGCGCGCAATAGGTCGATAAAAAAATAGTTTTGTTAATATTTAAAAGAATATTTCAAAAAAAAAGAAAAAAATGTTGAGTTGCAGCCAATTTTACCACTTGTTTGTTTAGCATGATTTTTTGGCAGAAGATCAAATATTATTTAATTATATATTTATTAAATATAGATATAGATACAGACGTACGGTATACTATCCACGAATACTCGTACATATGCTTAACCGGTGTACGCAAACAAAGACTAGAATCATTTTTTTTCTTTTTCCTTTTTATTTAATTTTTTGGCAAAAGATTTTATGTATTTATATATATTTTTTATATCTGCCTGCTTGCATACACGATTCGTCTTCTATCACAATACATATCTGTTCACAAAATGTCAAGACGTTACTTATTTTATAGACATATAAAATTAGCAATAATAAGATTTTTTTTTTTTTTTATTCTTTTTTTTTTACTTTTTCAATACAATATTTTGTAAAAAATGAGAAATAATATGCATGCATGCAAATAAACGCATATATGCAAAAATGTTATATCTATACGCGATCTTGTACGTGCGAGTAGCGATTAGCGATTAGCGATTAGCTATACTTTGTTTAAACTAAATTTTCCTTAAAATCGGAGATTATTTTCATTTAAATGAAAAAAAAAACAAAAAGACTTTTTTCACAAAAGCCACTCCTTCAAGAAACATGCCGTCAGATAGATAATGAAATTCTGTAAAGTAATTTTTATTGCTAATTAGTCGATATAGTAGATATTCGGTAGAAACTTGAAACCTATCTGTGCTAAAAGGAAAATCAAAAGAAAATTTTTAATGTTTTAAGCAGAGAAGTAAAATTATTCGCGCTCCAGGACCACCATTACAGATCATTACTTAGGAAAAGAAGCAAAGGGCAACTTTTTTGGAAATATGCTACTATATGCTAGCAGCACATGTATATATCGGGAGTGAACATCGCGTAAGTGAATCACACTCACCTACTGACTTTATATTTCCTCTGGGAGCCGTACGGCACAGTTTCTTCGATGAGCAATAGGACTTGGGATGTATCCACCATTTATTAGACCGATCGATTCCACTGTGTTTACTGAATCGATTTAAACATGTCTATCCATCGGCAAGCCTGATGTCTTTCCATGTATTTTAGCGTTCAACCTATAGATAGCAACTTTTGATGAAATTTGGTACAAGAACTTGTTTTGGACCAATGGCGAACGCTATTGAAAATTGTTTCGATTGAGGCACTTTTTCGACCACTTCCCATGCAAGGCCTTATTGTGAAAAGTCGTCATATGAATAACTTGTGTAGCTTGTGTAGGGTATGTAATGGTGGGCCCTGGCCCACTATAATAGTTTTATTTACTTTCTGCTGCTTGGAAGCAAAGGGACAAATGTTAAATTGCATTTGCCTTCCGAAGCCGTATTTGAAGACACACTGGTCACAATTCCTACCGCCTCGCATATTCCATACGCAACAGTAGTGTGAAATGCGTCTGAAAGTCTCAACCACTGAGCAAGGAGCTGAAATCTGATAATTACATTAGCGTGGTTCGTTGCCTTGAAATTAAATTTAAAAAATAGATAAATTTAAAAAATAGATTATAGTCGAGCAATGCCGATCATTAGAGACCCTAAATCACTTTGCCTCGTACTTGTTCACTTGTTTGGGCATAATACACACAAAAAAATGCGTATTATTTTCATGCAAAGCCATACTTTTCATTAAAGTCCACAGAACATCATTGCCTAAGAGCTTTATTATTTTTAAAGGCTCGCTTTACTCGATGGGCCCTATAGGTGGTAGGATCTAAAAAATACACCTCTGTCATCCAAAGGTTGATTTACTATTACGAACCAGTTTTCACCATGAAATAGGTATTCAAAATTAGACATTTTTACCACATAAAGATTCGGTTTACGCAGTGCGTTCGCTTATATGAGAGGTGGTTAAAAAAATCACTCCAGCCGAACCAAACTTTTCATATCAGAATTTAGAAGGTATTTCGACCTTCTATTACTTAACGAGTTTTGTTGAAGACCGACACATTAAAATAAGGCCTTTTGAAATGAGGAGCGGTCGAAAGCCATTCCAATAGCGTTTGTCTTTGCGTCAAAGCAAGTCAGTTTAGCAAATTTCCGCAAAATATCTTAAAAATTACGGCCTGTAGGTTAAACATAAAAAGATATGGACAGACGGGCAGAGGGACAGATGAACAGACAAGCTTAGACCGATTTGGACAATGATTCTGAGTCGATTGGCATAATTAAAGGTGGATCTATCTCAAGCCCTTCCGGGTGTTACATACGTTCGCACAAACTTAATATATCTTGTGCCACAAGTGCTGTAGAGTGGTGTAATGAATGCGATTTTTTAAAATTCAAACCATTTCGTGTCCACCTAAACATCAAATCCACTGTGGAAAAAACCGAAATTTGCACTAATCCAAGGTTTGCTGCACGAGTACAGTTTGAAACCAGCATTTGTAAGAACTATGTCAATATTCTCACACAAAAGTAATCCTTACCATGCACCTTGGACCTTTATAAATGCAGTTGCTCCTCTAACGGAACTATTAATAGGCATTCACCTTGGAGCGGCTCCTTGATACCCAATACCTTACCTACCTAATAATGCAATGCATAAAATTTAGTTGATTGTGATCTTTAAGCAGAATGACTTTTTGAATAATTCCGGCAAACGTACGCTGCAAGTCAAAAATCAATATCTGCTATGGATTATAGACTACAATAGTTGTTCTATAGATGTTCTAAGAGCCTCTGTGATAGAATAAACGCCTGCTTTCAAAGTTCATTTATCTGTCAAACAATACGGCGAGCATTTTCACGTTATTATAACTTTGGCGGATAGCAATGTTCAAGACATAACATATTCAACTTACATCAGTCCAGTATTTTGTTTTGTATGAAAATAATTTTCTCCTTTTGTATTGGATGAGCTTAGCCTTAAACCCTTAAACTTTCGACTATCATTATATAAATTTTTAACTTAGTATGTGTGCGGCGCTCCATCCTGACGATATCCTGGCACAAAGGATTGAATATTGTTGTTAAATATTGTTTTTTTTTTTTTTCTTTTTTTCTTTGAAAAAAATGTCTTCTCTCTGCAGCTTTATGTAATGTTTAATATGAATCTTCTTGATTCCGTTGTATGAAGCTTTTATAATCGAAACCTTCTGTAAAGTATTTCTTTATGGCTCTGTTTATATATAAATACACATGTCATCGACAGTTCGTTGTATTGATTTATTGTAATTCGTTTTATATATGTATGATATGCTTAGAAATGCAACCCCTACTACGTCCATATTTTCCTTTTAAACAGTTAATCTTCTTTTTTATACTCTATAGCACTTATGTTACGAGACTATATTAAATTTCTGCGGATGTCTGCAACATCCACTTCAGGACTTCAGAAAGAGCCGCCTTTTATTAAAACGGATTCTGAATTGATTCAAAGTTGTCTGTCCGTCTGTCCGTCTTCTAGCGTTCAAAGTGCAGGACGCAATTTTTGGAATGAGATTTAGTGCACCAACGCTTTTTAGACCTCGGACCCAAGCGCTATTTCGTCCACTGCCCACATAAGGCCTTATTGTTATGAAAAGTCGTCATATAAAGAAATTTGCGATGGTGTAGGGTATTTAACGATGAGCCACGATCTACTATGCTGTTTTAACTTGTTCAATATAATATCGATTCAATTCGAAAATTGCTCTTGTGCGTGTTTCCTTTTCATTTTCTTTTATGTTCAATTTAATTAAACTTTAATTCAGAATAAATCTTTTATTTATTTATTTTTTTTTCTGTTCAATTACTTGGCTTATCATACACAATGGAAAACTTTTGAAGGTCTTCCAAAGGTAACGAAGGTAAGGCTCTCCTAATGAATGCCAAAACTAAATTAAATACTTAAGGTTCAATAATAAATGAAAAAAATGAAAACCTTTCGAATGCCGTTACTACACATTGACAAAAAATAACAAAAGGGGCTTTTATATAGATAGACACATCACGAAGGGAAATATATAATTTTTTCTGAGGTTAAGTAAGAAAAGATAGAAGAAGAATTAGTTTTTAGAACGTGTGAGAAGCGAAGTGAGTTTAAATGGAATGAAGATTGCCAGCAATCACAGGTGCATAAAACTACCCTTCCAAAATCACGGATTCTTCTTCATTCTCTCTCCCCGCACGAAAATACCTTTTTTGCTGTCGCTGTCAAAAACAGAATCGCACGTTTCGCACTTTACGTGTAGCGAAGTGACAGAAGAAAGCGAAAGTATAATAATGCCGCAGCCGAATTCATAATCAAACCTCAAATCTCCGCAACGATCGTCCTAATGAAACTGCAGTAAAACATTTCTCTTGTGAAACGCTTTGAAATAAACTTAAACACTTGTGGAGTGACGTATTAGTAAACCGATCGGGACATCGGTGATCCTTGTGAACGTTTAGCCACCAATTATTGAGAAACATAATGACGAGATCGAAAGTTACAGACGCATATAGTTGCTCCTGCATTGAAGGGTGGTTGATTATGAGCAGATCACGCTCACGGGGTATATTCATTTTGTCAAAGTATATATATTCTTGATCGGCATTCTACCATTCTAAATCGATTTAAGCATGTCTATCTGTCTGTCTGTGTAAAAACATTCTCTTGGCCGAAATGATGAAACTATGGACTTCAAATTTCACAGGAACATAGGAAGTTCTTGCACGTAAGTTTGCATTGAGGATGGACGAAATCAGTCGAAGGACACGCCCATAGTACCATGTAAAGTGAAAACATCTCTGTTTTTCAAAAGTAATAAAAAATTAGTTTTGTGCTCACACTATAGCAGACACCTAAACTATAGCAGACAAATGTCCAAAAATATGAAAACATATTCTATGGGCGATGCTGTAGTATCTATTTACAAATGGCCCACCCAATGTTATAGTGTATCGAAATTTAATTCATTTTTGAATAGTTTTAGAAAGCGTAGAAAGCCCCGTCAAAACCCCTTGTTAAGTTTATATGAATTCTTGGCCAGTTCCAAATTTGGAATTTTTACCTAAACATGTCCGTCTACTCATTTGTATAGTATTTGTGGTAAATGTTCTCCCGTTAGCGCAAATAAACATATCGGTTAGAAAGTTGCGAAAGAATTTGGAAATGACTTAAGCTTTTCAACCCCCACGCGTCTTTGCGCTCCGTGCTTTTTGCTGATACTCATAAACGACACAAACAAAAATACAATTAAAATTTCGATTGTCATTCTGGAATAAAAAGAATGAATCAGGCGCGCTGTAGCATTATGGTTGCAGTTGCAGGATGACAATGACGGGTATAAAAGATTCGGTCACGACCGAATACAATTTTCTTATATGTTTTTTAATTAGCCAAAGCCTTTTGTACCGAATTGAGGGCAATTCCGATCAATTGCTTGGCCTTATGTAATCGGGCAAATGCTGTCCTCAAAATAAAGGAAAACTTGAATGCTATACATGACTTGAAATGGTTCTTTGCTTGTGGTTAGTGTTATTTTTTTCAATGAATTATACCTTCCATTAGTGGATTATTATTCACTCGCCTACCACTTTTTTTTCAAGTCTTATGAAGTGATTTGTTCGATCTCCCATCTGCCAGGTCAAACATTATTTAGTAAATTAAATATATTCAAGAGTATCTCCGCATATTATATTCAAATAAATGGAGGCTAAAAAAAAGAAAAAAGTTAATAATATCTCTACGTGGATGTGTATACACACTGTCACGTTCACATCTGTAGCAGATATTATCTGTTACTGTTTTTCTTCTAGTGAGAGAAAAGCTTTCCATTTCATTTACGTAATCTCTTTGTTAACGCAATAAGATGAATTGAGAAAGAAAAACAACAAAAAAACAACTAAAAAAAAAAAAAGAAATAAAACACACAAATGAAAACAAAAATTGTATTGCATAATAAAGAACAGTTAAGAAAGTTACACATGCTTATGCATGTAAATAAGTGAATATTTACATATGTAAGTCGTGCTGTTGATGTATAAAATCTTCATGCATTTAATACATAATGTAACAATCATATAGACAACCAACACATACTAACCAAGGCCTCTATAGGCCGTTCACGAATAATTTCATTCATTTCATAATCATTCACCATGGAACCTGGTAACTTCTAGCAGCCGGAGGTGCGAAAGTTATGTGCAGTGAAAAGTACATTGTCTTCTACTCACAGATGGCAAACACATTTATCGCATATATTGCTTTGGTGAAATGCTAGACTAAGATATTTGAGCAAAACACTTGAACCTTACATTGGATTGACTTGCAATGAGTGCCCATCCAAAAGCACGGTTAGTTTATTTTGAAGATGGACTCGTCATAAATCAATTATTTTCTTTACTCGACAATGACGGAGGGAACTCGTTAAGAAACTTGATATCGTGCCTGCGTCCTGCTAGCTTCTGTAAACATTGCTATGGAGGGACTTATCTTTTGTACGCCTTGACTGAAGTTACATTATCTTGAAACGATGACTGGTATCGCCTTCATAAGACGTAGGAAGCGATATCATGACAATTTGTTTAGTGCGGAAGCAAGTTGCCTTCTGGAGGCGTCTTTTTTTAGCAATTATAATAAAGAGATCTTGTACTAAAACGTAACGTGAAAGTTTCTAATACTTGAACCATAAGTGATCTTCTCCTCAAGGATGGAGAGCGACCCATTTCGCCTAACTAATTCGCCGTCCAGTTGCCGAATACATCATAGCGTAACGCTGCAGAGATTGGTCACAATCTGATTCACAATTGCATTCAGAGACAGATTTTGAAGTCCATCCCTTGATAGTGTCGACATCACAGTCAACCGATTGCCGCATTTAATGCCGATCGCTTTCATTTGAAAATGATCCGCGACAGCTGGCAGTGAGATGTATTTTAGAGCAATACGTAAATTGTTAGGGGGCTTAAGAAAGCCCAACGACTAATGCAAACGATATGCATAATGAAAAAAACGAAAAATATAAAAAATCATTTCCTCTCCCAGTATAGTCTGGTGTAAAATACAATTATTATATTATATGTGGTGTGTGTGCGGTGAAAACAGTATTAAATTTTCATTTACGTTCCTTTGATAATTTTAAAAACATTTTTGGCACAAATTCAATATTTCACTATTTAGCTGTTGTCTCTTTTTCTCCTCTTGATGAATACAAATATGTGTTATCTTCTTCAATATCTACATATACATATATATATACATTTATATATTTCTATATATCTATATATATATATATATATATGTTTGTATGTACATATAAACATATATTCTTTCGCAAAAACTCAGAAAGGTAAAGAAATCAACGTCAAGTTCAAGATTTTAAATTTTTATGCAAAATCTGTGTAAATCAATCTCTTGCACGCAGTATCTATGCATTATATATTCATCAATGCAAGCATATATATATATATATATATGTGTGTATATATAAATACCTCTCATGATCAAAAATTTACAAACATACCATTGCTTTTCTCTGCACGATAAAATAAAAGTTTTCCCACCGAATTATTTTCGTTAATTGATTTTTTAATATGAAAGAAAAAAAAAAAAAAAACAATGGTTCTGTTATAGCAGGAGAGAGTACACAAGGAAACTTTAACCATCTTTTACAGGCAGCGAGCAGATCTGGATTTCCCATTTTGAATATCTTCAATGTCTCTCTCTCTCTCCCTCTCTCTCTCTCCTTTTTACTTTCTTTCTTGTCTTCAACACTAAAAAAAGAAGTAAACGGGGAAAAGAAAGGAGTCCAGAGCACAAAAAAGAGCAAACCATTAAGCATCACGTTCGGTCGCGTAGTATGAATTTCAACTTCTTCAAAAAATCGATGTCCAGGTGCTTAGAGCTAAAAATCTTGCTGCAGAGCGGGCGAGATCCGTCTGCAATCTATAATTAAAACCGCAGACCTTAGGCCATCTAATTTATCCTATCTATTTACGCAGTACCCACTTAAATTTCGCCATTTGCTTAAAACAAAACCAATACAAAAGTTGCATCCACCCAGATCCGAATCTGAGATAACGACCAGCATTAGCTTTTATCCAGCATTGATTATCTAAAAATTGCTCTCATGTTTTTAAAAGCGTAATCCGTCTTAAACTAACTCTCAGCTCCTTGAGCTCATGCACAGGATAGTAATCGAGAATGGGGGCATGGCATTTAAGCTTTAACACGAATATTGACTAAGTTCAAGATCGATATTCGTTATAGTTAGTTAAAATGATTGGAAACCTCCAAGAAGTGCTCCAATGTATTCACATAGAGAGCATCTCATCAAAATATTCTAAACTTAAATCAACAACTGCCCACCCACATGTATGCATGAGAAATTTAGTATACCTGTCCCCTGGGATATGCAAATATGCAGCGAAAAAAAAAAAGAAAAAAGAATTTCCTATGAGAGACAAACAAGCGACAACGAACAACTAAATTATTATTAAATAAAGAGACAATATATATATATATATATATATATATATATATATATAAATGTGTATATATATAAATATGTATATATAGGATTACAAGGAAAAAAGTGCCGGGGAACAATAGTTAGTATAATGAATTGAATAGAAAATAAGTAAAACAGATATGTTAACCCATTAGCGAACGATTATCACCGACCATTTAACACATTAGCGAGTCATTAGTCGTCACGATCCCAGCAATGTCATTATGAAAAGTTCAAGAATATGAAATTTTTCCTTAGTGAAATTTCATATTTCATTTCTTTCGTACCGTATTAAGCCATTGCTTCGCACAAGCTAATAATGGCTTTCGTTTTACGATTGCATTTGAGTTTTTCAAATCAATTTTCTGAATTCCTGAAATTATTCCCGAGGTTGTAGAGAAATATTAAGATATACATTTTTTTTCTTCCCAATTTGATCGCATCATTTTCAGCTATAAGCTTCATCCGATGATAATCTGCCACGTTTTACAACTCTGAGAGTTTCAATAAATAAACTGATATATATATATATATATATATATATATATATTTCGATCATAATAATTTAACTGCAAGTGTACCGTACAACAAATTGCGTTTACCTCCATCACGTTAGTGGGGAAGAAAAGCAAGAAAACCATATGAATGCAAAAATGTTCTTGCTGCAGTGAATGTGAATGCGTCGCAATCACATGCACACACCCACTAGATTTATTCATTCGTAAATATGCATTTATATGAAAAAACAAATACGTGCACACGAAGAGACACTTTTAAATGAAACTTCCGTTATTTTGTTTCTCGCATATTTAATTACATACATTCGTCTATATGTAACTTTCCATTTCGATAACTATAAAAAGGGGTAAGCAAGAAAGGAGCATAAAACTTACCGTTTTTTCTATTGCGAAAACAAAGAGAAAGGGAGAGAGAAACAGACATACAAAGAAAGAGCTTTGCAAAATTTTCGATGACACTCGAAAGAGAGACAGAATCAGACAGAGAAAGAGAAAGAGAGAGAGAGAGAAAGAGAAAAGGAGAGTATTATTGCAAATGTGTGTGAGTGTCTATCAAATCCTTTTCCACATTCATTGCCTTGTGTCGTAATGTTTTTCGATTTTTTATTAACCTTTAAGGTAACTACAAAATGTAGTTTTATTTTTACTTTTCCCACCGAATTATTATTTGCAAACTTGGGAAAATAGATCGATTCTCGTAGCAGGACCTTCTGCCAAAAAAAAAAAGAAAAAAAAAAAATTTTGATTACTTTGCTACTGTACAAGTTATATGGATTCAAAGTTTCATACCTTCCTTCTAAAAGCGCGTGCGCATCATCCGCTAAGTAATTAAGAATTTCGCCTATCAAATACGGGAACAGAGTTAAGGAAGAATTTTGTTTCCGATTAACATTATCTGCAAAACCAATAAAAGGTAAGCACAAAAGTAGTGGAAGACTGAAATGCGTTACAGATTCTTTTGTTGCCAAGATATGAAAAAGAAGCGAAGCAAATTTGAAAGATTAGGATAAACTAATTTTAATCGGCCCATGGATGCATTACTATAATGTATTTTTAATAAAATAAAACGATTGAATATGAGAAGAAATCGCAAGTCCTAGGAAAATTAATAATTACGATAACTACGCGCATATATATTTCTTGGACCTTCTCATTCTCGTTCTCGAGTCCATCCTAATCAATATTTCTGCGAAACTTTAAAGCAATTTTTAATCGAAATTATCAAAAAACACTTCTACGTTTTTACAGATCGGTTCAGTTTTCAGTAGCTATCGCAAGTGTTTTCAAGAATCCAGCATAAAATCACCCTTGATCCGGGAATGTACATACGTATGTATGTATGTATCAAAATTTCAACTTTTTACGCACGGGCTGATGAATTCAATTAAGTCGATTCCGATTTTCCCGGTTTATATCGCAGGCAACTTTTTGCATTTTTCGACAGAGACAATCAACAAAATGTTGAAAATATATTCCTGTTGTGTGGTGAGGTCAGCATTTCTTCTTTTCTAAAGTTGTACCTCTCTTTCTTCTCCTCTTCGCATTCGCTTATATTTCTTGTTCTTGTCCTTTTTGGCTTTTTAATTAGTATAAGAAATTTGCAGTAGATGCAATAAGAGCTTGTGTATAAAATCCTATATACTTTTCGAAATATTATGCTTAAAGGTTAATCGCTACCTTATGCGAAATATTAATTAATTGATTTATAATCGTTTACATATGTTTGTGCCTAAATCGATTTGAAGAAGAGGTTACGTTAGCTATGGTAAACAGAGATTATACATAAGAGAATTTTTTTTTTTTTAGTTGTAAGACTTGGTGACAAAATGGGAACCATTTAAAAGTCATTTTCTCATATAACAACAAATGTATCTTACAAAATATATAACAATTTATGTACATATGTATATACATATACATACATATATATACATATATATATGTATATATATATATATATAAAAGACAATTTTATATATTACTAAGGTATAAAAGCGACTAAAAATTGAATAAATTTTTACATTTCTAAACCACATGATATTTCCTATAATGTCTTTTCCTATAAACAAAAATGAAAAACAAAATTCACTGTTTCTTTCTCGCAATTCTGTGCTTTTTGCTCTCTTTGCGTTTTGCTTATATTATTCCTGAAGCACATTATTATTGATGCACAAGTGTATATGTATGTTGGTTAATTTTTAACTCTTTATGTATATATGAAAGCATAACGCGCACGCACACTTGGATGAAAGCAATGGGCCTGTGAGAACGTATATACACTTTTAGTTGTTTTTTCTTTCGCTTTTTTTTTTTTTTTTCTTTTATCGTTAGCCTGTTGAGGTTTAATTGCGAATGTGTTTTGTATTTTATTTACTATAAATGAGTGGCTGAGTAAATGCATGTTATATATACATAAGTAAATATAAATATAAATATATAGCTTGGTATGTGTATGAGTGCGATTGGGAACTTTGAAAAAGCAAAGCAAAGTGTTGCAGAAATTTCAAGCAAACATTAAGATCATTGTAACTTTGAACGTTGAATTTTACGGTTGCGAAACAGTTCTTAAAAGAAAAAGGTGAGCTGAAAAAAAATCTTTTTTTTTTTTTTTTTTTGTTTTCTTATTTTATATGGATTTATATGAAATTTGTACAAGAAAAGAAAAAATTTCAATCAAATATCATTGTGATAAATATTTCAAAAAAAAAAAAAAAAAAAAAAAAAGAAATATATGAAAATAGAGTTGAAATTCTTAATTGTGTTGAAAAGAAAAAAAAGCGAAATTTTATGGAAATTTTTGTAATTGAAAAGGAAAACTTTTAGAAGATTTTTTAAAGCAATTTTTTTTACTTTTTTTTCTTTTTTTCTTTTTTAAATTTATATATATATTTGCTTTACTTTCGAGAATTGGTGATGTGTGTGCGTGTGTTTGTGCGTGTGAACGCTGTTCCCTCAATTTTATATGGTTTTATATATTGCTTCTCTTTGCATTTTACAAGCCAGTTACCGGCTTTTTTTGTATCAATTTCCGCAAACCGGTTTTTTTGATATGTGAGAAAAAATCCGTTGTACAGCATTTATGGTTCATAAAAAATGCAATTAAGTGATTCTTCTTTTTTTTTTTGTGCTTCTTTTTGAAAGTAATAAGAAGCCTGGGGAGTATATTAAGTTTGGCAGTAGAGACCTTTTAACAAACGTGTGATGTATTTGGAGTACATTATAATGTCTGTCGGTTTATTGAATTGAGCTCGCCAGCTCTAGTCTTTCTAAGAATTTAGATTAAAGGAATTCATTTTTGGCCAACGGAACTTTTAATAGTGATTCCAAGAATTTCGGGCTTGAATCCAATGTGTATAGGAACTTTTCGATATTTATTGCTTTATTGCTTATAAAGGTTAGGACCCGACAGAAGAAAAGTAATGCAATGAATAAAGGAATGAAGTCTGCCAAGCATATATGTGAAAGGGTGAAATTGATGCATCGGTCTCTCGTGTAGATCGAATGGCTGGGTGTTGATAGAGTCGCATATATCCTTTGCTTTCATTTTGTTTGAAGATGTGCCGGCATCTTGGCCTTGCCAACTGTTGCAACATGCATAAATTTTTGTATATTGCAGTGACAAGTGTCGTTTTGTGCAATTTCCTTTCTCTTAATACATTATATTTCTGCTTCTTGTTCTTCACATTTATTGTATCTCAGACGCAATTAATTAAAATTGTTTGCATAATGAATGCACACATTTGGGAAATCTACGAGGTATCTTCTTAAATATGTCAGTCAGCCGCAATGTGTATCAACCATTTTCCAAGAATGTCTCGCCAGACGGGTCTGGGTATTTTTTCAACTAAGCGTTCGTCTACTTCGACAATTTTTTTTCAGAAGCAAAGTAAATTAATGGCAAGCAATTTCAGCTATTGTTCTGGTCTGGCTGTATCAGTTTACCTGGTTTTACTGACTGAAAGCAAAAAACGTAGCACAACCGCACTAAACAATGGCTGATTGCTGGAGATGAAATAATTTCGTCCGGTATATAGACTAATAAAGCCTGTTCATGTGACTTATGTTTGAAAGGACGGCGACGTGTCCGGAAAGCCATAGTAATCGGACGAAAAAGTCGATTGCCATCGCTTTTTGTGCGCAGATGCTTATTGGAGTTTAAGTTAAATATTAGACCCGTAGTTTAATCTTCCCAAGCGTGGCAACCATCGGAATATCTAGCAACCGATAAGCTTTTCGTTGCCAAAGTGGTGCTAACTAACAAAAGAATCACATCTATAAGGTTCTATAAGGTGCAAAGAGTTTCCGTTTTCTCTTTTTCAAGTTTTTCGAGGAAAAAATAAATACATACATATATATAATATATATAGCTGCTCGTATGTCTCCACTCGCAATACCTTAATTTACATATACAGGCGGCTATAGCGTTTTACTTCAGAGAAAGTGTTGCCAGACGGACGAATTTCGAGATGTACGTGTAAACGTTGACAGCCTTTATTTATTAGAGACGCGAAGGGAGGGTCCGGCAACTACCGCATTATGGAAACCATATGATGATAGGACTGGTTAAGTTATAATTGCAATTATCATGATAAGCTTAATATAAATACTGGCCATGACCACATCCCATGACCACATCCCAAAGGAGTCGTCTTTAATGGTATCATTAGACAGAATAAATCATGAATACGAGAGTAAGTGAACGCCAAACTTTTTTAAGTTTCCAACAGTTTCTTTTTTCTATTCAAATGATTGGCGTTAGGCCCGGCTATGGGTGAAGTTTCTCTATTTTAGTTTAAAAAGAAGGCATAGAGCTCTACTGACTTTGGAAGAATAGACTTGTCTTGCATATAAGCATTCAAGCTGATTCGAAACGTGTAGGTGTTAGGAAGGTTTCAGAAAGATCTTGAAAGGTAACTTCATTCATTTCGTTCCTTTTCTTTTGACATTGACATCCGGCTTCTTATTAAACCCACGAATATTTTGTGAACAAAGGGAGATATGGATCTTAAGATCTAATTGGAATAATAAAGTCTTCCATTAGATATTGAAGGCAAGTAAATTCTCTACTTTCGAACTTACGGCATTTCGATGCGAGAGCTTGTGCGAACGTCTGACTCTTGTCAGTTTGGTGAGAAAAAGTCTTTAGGAATGCTGTCCAGTTTTTTATCATTTCAATTTTGTTTACAATATGGCTGCGTTTGTATTTCAATCCTCCTTTTGTGTTTACATTAGAATATTGCTTATCATGCATACATATGCGTTACGTACCGGGGGTACGTACGGGGGATATATATATCTAAATATAGATAGGAGCGACTGGCTAAAGACACTATAAATGCAAAAAGAAAAGAAAAAAAGAAATTCACACCTCTGTTTGAAGTAAACTCTACATAGTTTATGTAAATAAGAATTGCGAAGGGGGTGAAGGAAGTGGGGTGGAGCGGGGGTAGGATGGCAATTAACCTAGTGAAAAAGCGGGAAGTGATTTGACCAGCGATAATAACGAATTTTCCTTTTTTTTTAATGTGGTGCTCGGTCTGTGTAGTCAGTCTCATACGGACAGACATGCATCATACAAATGTAAAAGTTTGAGCTGTAAAAGCCAATTGAAACGAAAATGCATTCTTCTTCATGTCCACATGAATATGGTGAGTCTACAAATATTGTTTATTGTGATTATTGTTAATTATTCAATTGAATTTTATTAAACAACACAAACAAAAAATGTATTTTCATTTGTTTCACGCGCACATATGCAAATGTATTTGTATGAGTCTACCCAGTTTGTATGTACAATTTACAGCTTACTTGCACATATATGTGCTACAGACATAAGAAGCTAGCAGAACAGAACAGAACAACTAGATAAAGCTCCACATTTACGTCATCAAAATATATATATCGGTTTTCATAGGTATATGTCTAGTAATTACATACGTTTGCTAGTTTGCCTGACTGCCTGACTGCCTGACTGCCTGCGTGATTGTTGTAGACACTATTTAGTTTTTCACATAAATGATGGGTTAGTTGATGTATTCACGTATTGATGTTGGTCAGTCAGCAGCCCCTCGTATCTTCTGCCCCAACTTAAGCACTCGACCAAATCAATTGAATGAGGTGTTTTTTTCTTTCTTTTTTCTATTTACATGTTAAATCCAATTGTTTCGTTCTTTTGCTGTTATGGCGGGAATTTCTAGAATTCAATTTTTGTCGAAGAAAAAGCAATAAAAAAACAACAAAAAAAGGAGAAAAAAATTCAAAGTAAATAACTTTTCGTGCATTGATCTTAAGCGCATGTAAACAGTCTGATGGGAATAAGGGGGGTTGTGTCGTGGCGGCTAGCTATGCTCTTCGTAGTATGCGTGATGCCAACAATTTGCAAATTTTCAGTTGAATCTTCTTTCTTCAGTTTCCATTACATAACATGAAGCTAATAGTGAAAGAGCAAAAAAGAGAGATTGCATACTACAACCTGTGCGCCCGGCTACTCACGGTGGCACTGATTTAATAAATATGTGTCTGTAGATTTCCAAAAATACCAAAGGAGTTTCCATTGTCTTAAACTACTTGTTAACTACTTGGTCGAATAGAATCGCTAGGCTTCGAAGGTTTTCCTTTTCTTCTTCAATTTTAGCAATTATCAACTCGCGACATCTTCAAACTTCAAACAGGTGAGTTCATTTGGACAAAGTTAAAACTAGGTTTTGATTAAGCAAGACGAAGTGCCCCCTTAGTTTTCTGTTCGTCAAAATACAACTCGAATAGTTCCGCGATGACACTGGGTGTAAGCCGTTCGAGTTCGGCCAGAATCCAGTTATATTAAGGAAAACCTATGTTCGTAATGTTGTAGTTGTGGAGTAAAGAAATTTCAATTTTTCAAATTTTCTCTTCTACGTTTTTAACTTTTTTACCTTTTACTTCTCCTTACATACTAAACTTCGCGCAACTATAGCTTTAAAGTTGTACATGCATAATATACGTATCGGTGTGTGGTTTCACATCGAAATCATCATGCATTTTTCATACCCGGTTACTACCACCGCCTTTTCTGTCTTTGTGAGTTTCCTAGAGTAGGTCTTCACTAAGGACGAGAGCGCATGAACAGACTTTTATTCGTAAATAAAATAACAACACAATGTCTCTCGAACAAATAATCGGTCGTAGGGTATGTTTTTGTTAAAGGTGGAATTACTTCGATCGAATTTCGATCGAAACCGTTTCTCCGTATATTTATTTTGCATTACTAGTAAATATTTGCAGCAAATTCTCGATGTCTGTCGCAATTTTTTCTCCTTTTTCTCTCAACATTCCTCCAAATTCTTGGCTTTACCTGACAGATTACCCGCATACGTTCGTACTTGCTCTATGCAATTATATTCATTTTGTCAAAATGTTTGCAACGTCCAGAAGGAAGGATCAGAGGCCCCATAGAGCATTCATACTGTTGATCAGCGTCAAATTCTAAATCGATTGAAGCGTGTCCGTCTGTCTGTCTATTTGGTCTGTGTGTCTCCTGGCCGCAAAAATGAAGCTATCGACTTCAAATGTGGCAAAAACATTGGAAGTTCTTGCACGCAGGTTGGTATTGAAAATAAGCCAAATCTTTTCTACGGACACACAGCACCACGTAAGGTAAGACCAGCTATGTTTTTCAAAAGGAGTTGAAAAGTAGGTTTCTTGGATCATTCATCACTCATAAACAATAGCAGATAAATTTACAAAAATTTGAAAGCATATTCTATGGGCGAAGTACAGCATCTGTTCAAAAATGGGAAAAATTGTCTGCGCCTACATAATATTACAGCGTCAGCATCAAAGATTGATTTTTTTCCAATACATTTATAGCGCGCAGAAACAATCTTCAAGCACTCCAAAAAGTATATAAGTTTTCAGACAATTTCAAATTTGGAATGCATCTAAGAATGTCGGTCTATCCGTCTGTCTAAAATGTGTAGTATTTGTGGCAGACAATCTCCCGTTCACAAAAATGAAGATATCGTCCACAAATTTGCAAAAGAATTTGGAAGTGCACTCAACTTTTCAAAGGACACGCCCACGCGCCTGTACGTCAAAAACTTTTACTTTGAAAATAAGAAAAGTCAAGGCCAATGTTTTACTTCTCTCACTTTTTTCTCTCTTTAGGTTCACGGTGAAGGGGAATAAAAGATTCGGTCATGGCCGGATATAATTTTCTTACTTGTTTTTACGAAGTTTTATATTAAGTCTCGCAATTTTACGGACATCCACAACATGTGCACAAGCGGTATTAACCGGGAAGACTTTGATTTTCAAGTAGATCAAGAGCAATCATAATATTTACATTCAAACGTTCCTACTATTAACGCGCGATAACATATTCTTGGTTTATCTCACACTTCTATAGTAATATAGACAAGTAATTTTCATATACTTATTTACGCTTTTGGTTCAAGTTGGGATTAGTTTTCATAGTTAGTAAAACTGCATATGTGGTCTTTATTGATTTTTCCTTAACGTGACCTTCAATTCATAAATGTTTTTATTTACGCTTCTCTTTCCTTTTCCTACAGCGAAGAAACAAAGATAAATTATAGGAGCTTTTATGGAGAGTTCGAACGTTTATTACTCATATCGTATCTAGTTGATAAAGCAAAAGCTTTTATATCAAAGTTCACTTCGTTGCAAATATAGCAAAGCTTTCCTATCTATTTCTGAAAACTAGAGGGTGTTGTAAATATTTCAGATCAATACATTGCGGCTCGTACGCTTAATAAATATTGTATTTTTTTTTAACAATTACCAGCTATTCCTTAAAGTATTTTATTTAGCACAACAACAATTTTCTTTTCTTTTCGTTTTTCTTTTTTTTTTTTTTTTTTGCTTATAATTTAGTTTTTTCTTTTGCATATCTCTTTACATATCTCTACGAATTTTTATATTGCGGACTATGAATGTCTGTAATTCAGTTGTGATTGCCTTTGTAGACTAAGCTAAATTAGTGTCTTCCGTTTAAATAACTTGTATATATTATATACTTAAAAAAATTTTAATTCACAAAACGCCTAACCGAACTACACGAAGCATGCATTATTTAAAGATTGTCTTCTTTTTTTTTTTTCTTGAAAAAAATTTTTAAATATTTGCGATTAAATATATATGAAACACTTTCCAAAAACAAATTTTTATTTTTAATTTCCTTCGCCGTTGAAATGGATAACATTTTCCGATTAATTATTTGTAAACTTAAATAGTTTGAATGTTGATATTGAAAGCTTTCCTATAAATGCAGTTAATACACATTTCAATTCAAAGTTGCTTGTGCACGATGCAACGGCTCATTGAAAGGGCAAATCCTAACCATTGATTGCTGATATTCAAAGAGTGGTGAAATTCGTGCACAGTTCCGCACAGTTGCTTATTTATAAACTTTGCTATCAATGACGTACTTTTCCGAGATGTAAATGAAATCGACATCGAAATCTCTTTGACGCGAAGAACAAACTAATTAAACTAACTAAGTAGTCAAGGATATGTATGTATGTGTTGTATTAAACAGCTGGTTTTGCCCATCAAACAAACAACACACAGAGGAGAGTTTCTTATGCGGGGATGGCAGCGAGCAGCTTGTTTTATTTGTTGGAAAAAAAAGAGAAAAGGAACGAACCGAACATAAGTCAGTGACAGCAGTTAGTCGGTTTTCTATTTATTAATAACGAAAAGTCGCTTTCCAGAGGTCGATGACAAACAGCAGCCGAAGAAAACCAGTAATAACGACATGCAACATTTTATTGGTCAATGCAATGACTGTCGAAAATGTTTACTGATTAATTGATTGAAAACTTGATACAATCGAAAAAAGTCCTCTTTCGATATGAAAAGCTAATCACCACGCACTCATCTATTTAAAATCGAAGAGATTTTCATATAGACCTAGACATGGGATGAGTGAGTTCGGTGCACATGATGTGCAAAAATGAAATCATTGAAATCACTCACGTTTATTCACAGCAGTCAGTGCCATGAATTTTGATTTCCCAAGAGAAGTGAGTCATTGATTATATCGTCGCTCTGTTCTTTTTGTTGTACATATCGCTTATTAGTAACTGCTATCGATAGAGACAAGAAAGGATTTTGAATTATTATCTCACTGTTTGAAGCGGTATTTGACAGTTTTTTTCGGAACACTTGCAATTAGAACAATTCGTTCAAGGGCTAAGCAAAGAACTTTAAGTGCACATTGGGCCTTTTCTGCACACCATAGCGAATCTCCGGCGAAGAAGCTGTTTATTTGAAATTGAAATAAACATTAAAATGTAATTCGTAACTAAATTTGTACGTGTATGTGTATGTGTGCGTGTGTTCGTGTCTTTTGCCTTTTGATGCGGCCAAGCACGCATGGGGCGGCGAGGTCTCCTATTCACGTAACACGGCGACGGTCAGAAATAAGTGAAGAAATAAGGGAAAGAAAGCAATAGGCAGGTGGTGGCCGCAACCTGGGGACACGTTGGGTGGGAGCAGTAATAATCCGTAAGAGTCATGCCTATAGCTAAAACCATACTAAACTTTAACGCACTGTGATCTGAACTCGCGATTCTTACCTACTCGGCCACTTATCCGGATCATTTACTATCTGACGACGCTTTCGTGAACTACGCACTCGGACTCCCTTGATATCGTGATTTGATTGAAAAAAGCAATAAATAAACGTTCCGCTAGGAGATCATTAATGAAATTAAGACTTCGCGATGCATTCGACGCTTGGCTTTCTCCATATGTGACGCGCACATAAGTAAATATTTGCTAGTGTGTGATAGTTGTCGGCATCAAAGTAAAGCATCTTACATACATGCGCACCCTGAAAAAGCAATTCCGAAGCTAAAGTCAGAGACCATATCCTATTAACCATCTCTATGCCATCGATTTGCAATTTTCTTAACAACACATCTTGCCGGCCTCGTTTACCGTTCCCCGATTACATACCAAACAATATTCCAACTTATTTTTTCTTTGGTGCGTGTGGTTATAAGCACATTATGCGCATTTTGCAATTCTTAAGACGTTTTTTTTCGGACAAGAGACATACAAGCCGACTAATTTTGGGCAAAAAGCGAAATCACAAACTCACTCAATATATCATAAACCGTAAACCAAAAGGTTATTATCACTAAACGAAAAGGAAGCATAATAAATATTTTATATATGATATTTGTTCTAAATGAATTACGGCAGCACAATGTCATTAAAATCGATAACTATCGATGGGAAACTACTAACTCCGTATTCGTGATAACACTTGTTATCGGGCGTTGTTGTTATCAATATAATCAATAGATAACAGATATCAAAGGTATTAGGAAGAAAAAAAAGAAATTTAATTTTTTTAAATTATTTTATAGCTTATTTAATTAATGAGCGTAAGTTTTTGTATTAAATGAAAATCCGCAATATTCCTTGATTATCTTTTCCCACTGCTATGTCCGCTAAAACGTTAAAAGAAAGAAAGAGTTTTTTTTTGCTTTTTTTTTCCAAGTGTGCTTTTATCATAGTAAAACAGATCGGAGGAATTAGTTTAATTTATACTCGATGCCAATTTTGTGAAGTTCTTTCATCTTTTTATGGCGTTCATCTGTTGGTTAATTTGGTGAAGACCACCATAACTATTATGACAGTACACTCTAGATTATTGTTATTATAATTATTATTGTAATTATTATTATAAATTTGGCCAGAGAATAAATTCCAAGACGAAAGTCTTAAAGTGCTAGCATCTAAGGCTTTCGGCTTTACTAAAAACTCTACCGCACTTGAGATTTGAACCCACGACCATTGAGTTGTTAGCCGAGACTCTTGCCTCTCGGCCACTTAGGCGGATGTACACTATGACCCATTCTGGTTTTTATATATTGATGAAAAATATCTATGCCTATGTTCTTAAGTTGTCTTAGAGTTTGCTAAAAATAAAATACGTTTTGCATGTGTTTTTTGACGCGACTTGTGAGTTAACTCGACTCGACAAGAAAGTCTACAACTAGTTACAGACTCCGCCTCTTAAGAATTGTACGAGTAATAGAAAGACGGGGGGATGGACGGCCATTTGAGTAATTAGAGAATTAGAGATGAACATGTTTAGACACTTTTTTAGAAAGTTTATGATAGATTAAGAATGTGCACTTTGGATGAGATGTCCCGTCCGCTGTCTTATTAAGATGTCAAGTCTTCAAGAATTCACTTTAAATCTCCAGAGACGTTTCTCTATCCGTCTATCTATCTAATTTCTAATCAATAGAGTATCGTATTAATAAGAATAAGAGCAATATCATCTTGATTACAGGCATGTAACAATATTTTAACATGCACGCATACATACACACATGCATACTCTTAAGCGGTTATCTGTCGTTCAAAATGCTTTCTTGTGTTCGCAATAAACTTTTGAAATCAAGTTAAAGCATGGCATGTGAAGTAAGTAGCTAAGCACAAATTCAGACATACAGACAAACGTACCTGTTAATCTCTCTCTCTCTCTCTCTCTTTCTGTTACTCTTTCTCTCTCTGTTATTATCATTAAAATCACATATTGACGGTTCTGTAAATGGCTGCGTATTGACTTCATTTGTTTGATTAGCCTCTTTGGCTATATATGTGGTGTGCCGTGGTAATGTGATGTGCGATGTGCGACGTGTTACCTTAACTGCGATGACTTTCGTGCTATCATAGACTGGTTGTCGTTTTTAATACTTTGAAGAGTTTATTGGTATTTGTACGATTTTATAGCATATATGTAACTACTTTCGTTTTCAGCTAATAGAGAGTTTTTGGTTGTGTTGAACAAAAAAAAAAAGAAAAGAAGAAAAACCTTCAAAATATAAAAGTATCGAAAAGTTATACAACAAGTGGTGTGTGTTAGCATTTGATGATAGATGATAAGAGCCGAACTCCAAAAATACCCTGCATAAGGTATTATTTAGGAAGATCACGATTTAATAGCAAATAAAAACTTTGAGTAATTTTTGAAATTATTCTTCAATAAAATAATTGCCATGCTTTCGATCGTCGATCGATGCACTCACTATAAAACAAAACTAAATGTTAATAGTCGCTAGTCGCGCGACAGCAGTAATAAAGTGAAGCTTTCTATGTTCTTTTTTTCTTTTTTTAAATTATTTGTTCAAAGTGTCATTTCCATCAAACATTGTATGTAGAAAAGAAAACCGGAAATTGAGAAACTGTTACTTCCCAATACAACCGCACAATTTTAGTGTTTGTAAAAACTGAAACTATTGTCTATGCGTTGCGTAACCTCTTCGTTTACGACTGTTTTGCCTAAATAGTAACAATGTAGACGCTTTTTCTTCTTCTTTTTTCTTCGGGGTCATTAGGTATTTTCGGTATGCATGTGGAATTTTTAATGACGATTTACAAAAACAAAAAAGTCGAACATAATAACAGAAAGAGAAGAAAATAAAAACAATTATTATAATTTCAACGCCAAACGCCAAAGAATAAGTTATTGTAACGGTATACTTATTTTATCGTTCGGTTTGTAAAACTCTGATATAATCCATTGAAGTTTCATTTAACATGTACACACAAAGTGCTGAAGTCAGTTTAATTAATTAAGCATGTCTGTCTCTCTGTCCGCTCCGCCGTTGCTGGTGCAATACTTGATATAGAAAATTGAAACCATCCTCGTGTCTTTTCGATTGAATTTCACGAATCAAGTTGCAAAAGTCAAAGAACTGGAATAGTCTCAGAAATATTCGAGAATTTTTTTGTCGTTTTTTTTTTTTTAATAATAATTTATGAACACATAAGTATTTCCATGAAATTTAATATAAACATTTGTCAGGGCCACGTACTTGCAAATAAATTTGAAAAAGTTGGTTGTGGACAGCAGTTGATAGACACATTTCACATAAAGTAAAGCAAAAAAGGAAAGGAACTTTAACAGATCGGTCCGGATTAACTAATAATCAATCATTAACTGGCTGTTGTATTTACATTTAATTGTGGGATCAGTAGCAATAGGGCGGTCCATTTGCGTATCGTACCCATCGTGCATTGCATACAGTATAGCAGCATGTTAGGGATAGCTTGAAATAAAACAAAGAAAAATTCATATTTACCAGATTCTTCCTTCTCATTTATAAGATATAGTATAATAGACAACCTTCTATAGGGACGGATATGGCTAATTTTGAGTAAATAAGAAAACCAAACTAAAAGTCATGGCTTTTTAAGGAAAACAAGACAAGTAAAACTACTTCAGTGGGCTACGGTCAACTTATTAAGTACGCTACTGTCATTCTTGCGATGAATTTTCAAAATAAAGTATTTTATGAGAAATGGGCGAAAAAGTGATTCGAATCGAATCATTTTCATTCGTTTGCATTCATTCTTGGGTCAAAACACGTCCGTTTACCAAGTTTCATCAAAATATCTCAAAAATTGCTGTCTGTAGCACTATGGACAGACGGACAAATAAGCTTAAATCGATTGAAAAAGTGATTGTGAATCGATCGGTATAATAAAAGATTGACTTATCTTAAGTCATTCCGTGTGTTAAGCACGTTCGTATGAACTTAATATACCTTTGCATCGCGAGTGATGTATAAAAATGAAAACCAAATGAGTAAAGGGAAAATATGGATGGGCACAAGAAAACAAGACGGACAGACACAATAAGAAAAAGATTCTGAATCGAAGGTGGATCTATTTCAAGTTGTTTTGGACGTCGCTCACATTCGCACAAATTTATTATAACTTGGGGCCTTCTGTATGTGTGTGTGTCGATTTAATTGATTACTAAAAATACTTCATTTAGCGGTCGGACTTCAAATGGAAATTGACATGTATCTTGTGAACTGTGTGGGTATGTGTGCATCAGAAGATGCACGCATATTTGTCCTATGCATGATAAGCTGCAATTTTATGCTTGACTGAGCCTACGATTATGGGCCGATCATGTCTATTTCCAAAAATGATACTTTAAGTGTTCAGAGTTCAGAGTGTTTGTATCAATCTGTAAACCCATTTGTATCAATCATCCATCCAATCCACTCTTTTGAATTCTAAAGTATTTAATGAGTGAATCGCGTGAACACATTTTCATTATGCGAGTGAATAGGTGTGAACTAATTATGTATAAAATAATATGGAATAGATTGGAAAAATGCAATTTCTCATTGCAACAATAGATGAGAGAGAGAGAGAGAGAGAGATAGAGACAAAAACAGGTTGGGCTACATAGGTGCATATATCTTGAGATATTTTAATGGATTTGCGGACAGTGCACGTTCCGAGAGATGTTACAAACGAAAGGAGAAATCTTGTATACCGCGTATGCTTTCGAAGAGGAGTGCAAATGTACCAAGTGTTGAATATCAATGTTTCTCTCTAAGGGAAACGTAGCGTTACTATATTACTTTATGTTGTTTATTAAAGTAATTGGTGTCGTGTTTGTAAGTTTATTAATATTTATAGCGGCGGACATAACTTCAATATTTGAAGAGAACGAAATCCAATGACTCTATTATTACTTATTATAAATGAATAAAATCAAATGTAGATATGTATGCATGCATGCATGTATGTATGCATGTTTGTATGTTTGTATGCATGCATGTATGTATGTATGTATGTATGTATGTATGTATGTATGTATATCGAGGAGGAATAATTTAAGTTAATTAAAAATAATTTCGTTGATGTTTAAATAGAAATAAAATAATCAATTTTTTTCCTTTTTTTCTTTCCAAATAATAAAATAATAATTTTTTTAATTGGAATCTTAACAATAACCAACAGATTCCTATATTACATAGGAATTCCACTTTTTAGGTTTAAGTGATAAGCAAAAGTTTTTAGTGATTTTTTTTTTTTTTTTTTTATCACGACGAGGTTTGTTTTGGAGCCGAGATCTCGATACAGATTTGAACTGAAATTTGAAAAATTTGCAAAAAACTTTTAGCTGCCAAAAGTTTGGCGTCACTCATCTCGTATCAAAATGTAAAAAGTTGTCGTGTTATGAAAACTTTCAAACAAACAAGAACAAAAATCAAGTGTACTTTTGTTGCTTCGGTGCATTCTTCGAATTTTCGACAAATAATTTCACTTGAATGTTGTTTGGTGTTATGCACGGAATAAAAGTTCGGGCACGAGCAAGCAATACATTCGGTCAATAAGTACTGGGGCCGTGTATGCAAATTCTTTTGGACTTTATTTTCCTTTATCATAGTGTAGCCTCCGCAAAGACCGGTTTGAGTGTACACTATATACGGGGTTTGAAAGAAAGAAGAAGAATATCATGAAATAGTTGTCTAAGCACGAATTTTTAAGCCTGCAAAAGAGACACATTTCAAGTGCATTTTGTGAAATTTTCATTTGGAAATTCAAAGTCAAGCGTTGGAGCGCGGTCCTGGACTTTTTGCGGCGGACTTTGTTTATAATGCGGCTACTGTTTGTAAGTGCTTGTGGCTCGAGTTTGAACGGATGTTGTTAAATAAAAAATTATTAAATAAGTTGTGATCGAAGAAAAAGTCCCTTGCTTCGTATTTAGAAGAAATGAAGAAATTTCAACGGAATTGCACGGCATTCGTTTATTTCGCAAACTTTAAAAATAAATTTGTCGGAAGAGTGCGTTTGGAAAATTGATTTAAAAATCGTAGCTGTAGTTGCTCGTAGTAGGAGAGAGCTTCCACAGACTCTCCTTCCCTCTCTTACTTAGAGCTTTTTCCGATTAACTTGAAACATTCTTGACATGTGCTAATAAATGCAATCAACAATTTAATGCAATCATTGATGAAAGGATTACATGGAGAGTAGCTGAAAAAGTGATCTGATCCGAACCTTTTGCAATAGGATTCGTTGTGGGGCGAAAATTGGTCGGTGTACCAATAACTCCAACGAGTGGGTTGAACGCGAGCACATAAGACGGACGGACAGACTGAAGACGATCCTGAATCGATCAGTGTAATAAAAAGTGAGTCCATCTCAATTCCTACTGTATGGTATATACATTCGCATAAACCTAATATTATACTACACCCATGCACCGAAAGTGATGTAAGTTATAAAGATGGATTTTTGTCGTTTGAACGGATTTTTAATAGATTTTTGAGAGCAACGATTGAAATATACTTCAGAAGATCATTAAAGTATACTTCAGTTTTTGCATTAGTGATCTCGTCATTTCATCCAAATCTTTTTCTCGGAAGTATTCTTTTGCAATTTGCAAACACAGGTTATGCTGGCTATGGCCAGGTCTGCAAAAATGGTTTGGGCAGAGTAGCTATTTGAATTTTACCGTTGTACTCACGAACTTGTTGCGATACTTACGATGAAGGTAGTTCCCTGTATGTAAACACGATGCTCACTTCGAAAGCAAGCCAGCCACCCAGCCAGCCCATCTAACTAGTCAATACACTCCCTTCCGATCTTTGTAAGGCTTTTTGTTTTCTTTCCCAACTTCATCTTTCGATTTTCGAACATAATTTTCAAGATTTTTATAATTGTCTGCTGCGTTGGGGGCATCATCGAACTCGTTCGCCATCAGTTGGTGTTGTTGACGTAACACTCTTCACTCTGAGTCATGAATATTGTGTTCCCCTAAACACAGGGAAACGAAATTCTTTCATTGTTTGGAAACTAACACAAGTGCTATTGTGACTTGTGTACATAAATTATCAAGAGGACAGCAAATTTTTTCTGTTCCTTGCTTTGAGGGTTTACGGTTTTCTAAATATAATAGGGATTCTATGGAGAGCGACCGCTGTTTTATCGGGCCTCGACGATAATCGAGTTAATTAAGTGCACTTTACTCCCTGCGCAAAGGGAGCGGCGATACAGACTTCGACTAAATTCGAACTCGATCGCGATAATATCGATTGAATTGAATACAAAGTCGCAAAGATCAAAGTAGAAAAAATATCTAATAAGCATATAAAGTGGATCACTATACTCTTTATTTGATGTGTGTATGTAGGTCAGGTATGGCAAATTTTCAAATCTCTCTCTCTCTCTCTCTCTCTATCTCGACAATTAATAACACCTTACACATACATAAGTATACGTACATATCATACTTCGATGTTAACCTACTAAAGTGGGCATAGACCTACATAATAAGAGAGAAATATGTGACGAAAATTAATTAAATTCCAAACTGACAATATCTAGTAACAGTTGAGCTTATGTCCGATCTTTTTTGTAATCGTCAGAAATGGTCGACTGAATGGCTTACTTTAGTCAATGTGAAGTAACACAAGTGAACTATCGTTAACAAACTCTAATGCATAGTTTCGCTCATAGCATTTCATTGTCATACAATGGAAATTTAGAAAATTTCCTTTCAAAGGTTAGTTAACTCAACTGAAATAGGTCTTTAGGGACTAAAATAATAACAATTAGTTTTGAAACTTTTTCTGCTAAACACTTGCTCTAAATTCCGTGAAATAACTAAGATTTTTTATTATTATTATTATCCTTCTTCTTCTATCACATTCAGGGCCCCGGGGGTTTATAAAAGTTTCTTTTCATTCGCACTTAAAATAAAATCAGTAAAAATATTCTTTCTTTATTAGTTTATTATTACTTTAGGATTTTTAATGTTTTTTCGTTTTTTCTCTTTTCCCAACACTTATGGCAATTAATATAAATTTTGCTCACCTAACATCACTACTATGTTGTTGCTTTTTTAATCAACTTGTTCGCTACTGCTGTCAACTCATAAGTTAGAAACATCATTCAGTCGCGGAAAGAGTCAACGAATTGGAAAAAAAAAGAAAAAATAAAATAAATAAGGAATGGAAGGTAAAGAAAGGGAGAGGTGTAGAAAGCATGGCGATAAGCAAGAGAGGAGCAAGCAAGGAGTTATCAACGGATGACTGAATGGTTGAATGTTATACAAATCTGTTTATTTGCATTGGATTTTTGGCTTTAAATTTCACTTGTGTGGCTAGCTGTCGGTCCGTCTATCTATCTATCTATCTAGCTGTGTGCTTATTCCACAAAAATTCGTAATGACCAACAATATTTTGCGTGCATTTTCTAAATTGTTTATAAACGTTTTATTTATTTAGCTTTTTTTTTTCTTTTCGTCTACGATCAACAAAATACATTTTTGTTTTCGTTCACGATTATTTATGACTAGGGTTAGCTCTCATATATGTTTATATATATTATATATATCTACATATACATGTGTGTGTGTGTGTGTGTATGACTGGATATGTGTAAGTTTTTATATCAGTTATCACTATAATAACTGTCGCGTGTGGCTTCTTGTAATTTTTGGAACGGTCTTTGAAACAGAAACTTTGACATGGCAACTCTACGAATTTGCCGTTTACCGTGTTGCTTAGATTTGTGTATGCGTGCGTGTATTACTCTTTTTTAGTGTACGTATGTGTGTGTGCGTGTGTTTTTTTTTTTTTTTTTTTTTTTTAAATATTTGCTCTAATATCGAGTTTTGTACGTTTCTGCTTAATTATACGTTACGTTACGAGAAAAACTTTGGTTAACGTGTTTAATTGTTAATCGAAAATCATAAGTTGGCGTTAACGGTTCGCGTGTAGTAAACGTAGTGATATATAACGGTTTTTTTTTTCGTCTATACTTATATTGTGATTTATTACATTAACCCTGTTATAAGTGTAAATATATATATATATATATATATATATATATATATATATATATATATATATCTATAGATTTTTATAGTTTTACCACGAAAAAAAAAAAAAAAAAACAAATCTAAAAAAGTATTATTTTTTTTTTAACATTAAATTCAAGTCTCAGAAAAAAAAAAAATATTTAAAAAAAATGTTTAAATAAATTAAAAACACAAAAATTTCTTTTAGCAAATAAAATTTTATTTCTCATTCCGCGGGCTTATCATCGGCAACGAGCTTTAAAAAAAAGCAAAAAAAATAAAATAAAATGTAAAAAATAATAAAGGAGAGGGAGAGAGAGGGAGACGTATTTAATTTAAACCTTTATCCTGCTATATGGACACGTTCGATACTTAACGCTTGCGTGTGGCGCCACTTAATTTCGTATTCCATACACGCTCACATGCTGCATAGTTAAAACGTTTGCACACATACACACTTAAACCTATTATACGAAATCGTATATGCATACGCATCTGCCTGTGTATATGTACATGTGTATGTGTGCCTATTAATGCCTTACAAGGCCTTAAACTTACTAAAATATGTATTTTGTATGTGAAATGCGAGCCCTGATTGTCCATTTAATTGCTTATTATTGTATTCCTTAGCACATACTGAGGTATACCGAAGAAAGCCTTTGTGTCGTATTTAATGACGCGTTCAGTGCAAACATTAGTGTCGCGTTTACTTTTAACCATTTTGTACACGAAATTTAGATTGCTTTTGATAAAATAACGAACGAGCGAACATTTCTTTCTTATATGCAACAAATAATAAAAATCAAATCAAATCAAATCAATTAACTCCTAATAAACTTTCTTTTAATTAAGTGAGAAATTTTTCCTCAATTCACTGGCGAAATGAATAAAATTTAAAATGAACATAATTATGATTTTACGTTAAAAATTCTAGTGATGGTAGATTTTGCCTTACACGCTTTAACTTCGGATATAATTATTTGTTCAAGTGGCGCTCTTTCTCCTGACGAGGATCGAGCTCAACGTTTTTTAGAGATCACTCGTCCACGACTGTAATGATTTTAAAAAAAAATATTGAAATGAAATTTTCCAATTTATACCATGTTTGTGTGCATGTATGCAAGGTATCAGCCAAGTCAATTTTCGACCTTGAGTAGGTAGAAAAATTGATGCTACCTTCAAACAAGATGAGGATGGAGTGGATAGAGTGGGGAGTGGGAGCTTCTACGGTAGAGACTGTACTCTAATGTATACACAGTGTTCTCTTCTTATTTATTTATTTATTTTTTTCAAAGACGTTTGTTTTTTATGTTATAAAAATGTAAGGTACTTTCAGGGATGGTCTTTTAAGACAACCATTGCATTAATTTAGGCGGTTTGGATAGAGTTGGATAAGAGATTTCTAGAAAAATTTTAGCAGCAAAAAAAATCTAAAATCGTTATCAAAATGTAAAAAATGCTTTCTTTAATTTTTGTTAACTAAAATCAGAGGAGAAGAAGAAGTCTTCTGTTCTAATATATTTTTCGGATTTTTAGATTTTCCTTCGAAAACTTTTAATTCGTTAACAGATATTTGTGTGAGTGTGTGTTCTTGTTATTTTTTTTTTTTTTTCCATATACTGTGGTATTACTTGTTATATGGTGCCATGACTAATAAATAGATCGGTCAATAATTCATTTCTCTTAATTGAAATCGAGTGTACTGCATTCTTCGCATTTTGGAAATTACGAAGGCAAACACTTTGTTTTCGGAAACTATAAAACGCAGTTGTCTTTTCGCTTGTTTTGTTTTCCCAGTCACTAGACTTTTTATATAAAAGACTTTGGCTCCTCTCATAACATAATAAAATTTAATTTCTTTGATGTGAGTGGTCTTCTCTCTTTTTCTATATCGATCATAGGTTTGCTAAAATATTCGAGAAGCCCAAAGACACCTATCATAAAAATCATCATCATATAACGCATATATATATATATATGTATATATGTACATATGTATATATATATATACTTTTCATTAATTTAATTTGAGGAATGGATAATTTCTTGTCTGACTGTCGGTTTGAGCCTCTTATAGATAATTTTCCATACTTCTGTACTGAGGGGTGAATATATAAAAATTGGTTCGAGTTCATTCTTTCTTCTTCTTCTTTTACTTTTTTAAATATGTTTTAAATCAATCGGCAGAAATTCTGATAGGGAGGTTTAGGTTTAATGCCTACAAGGCGCACCATTAAATACCCTACAGTTACTCCTTTCAACCGTATTTTGAAAAGTCAATGTATAGGGGGGAGTGGTCAAAAAAGTCGTCCGATTGGAAACATTTTCGTTAGTGTTTGTCTTGGTGTACACTCTGTACGGTGAATATAGGGAAACAAGACGGGCACAAGGAGAGATAGGTTCGATTCGGAAAGCGATTGCGAATCGATGAGTGTAATGAAAAGTGCGATTGTCTCAAGCCCTTGTGAGTATTGCATACATTCGCACACTACACCTAATAGCCCTTTGCCTTAGTAGTGTAGGTTCGATTTTTGTGATAATCAGTAAAGATTTTAAAGAAAGCTGGAGCTGAGCACGAATGCATGTAGATATATATATATATGTATATATGCATGTTGTAGAATTTTCACTGCATACACGTAACTGTAGCGTTTCCAGTCTTCAGCGGCAAATGGAAACATTCAAGATAACGATTTTGAACGGGAGTTCAAAGTCGAATGCGTCTAAGCTGTATTTGACGTGTCGTGCATTCGCTAGGGTAATATTCATACATAGTTCATAGCAGACGTGGAAATAGCAAAAGTAGAAATTTGTAGCATAAAGACCTACATCCTTTTCAAGAGACGGTACACGTGATATTTTGAAAATGTGGACTTTTGCATAACATTGTGATGGCAGTAATGTTGCGTCCGTCTAAAATTGGCCAACATTTCAAGAGTTTTATATCGGAAAACAAGTCGTATGTGATTCAGGCTAAGTTGCAATTTCCGATGTCTAGGCACAGTTTCGGCACAGTTACGTGTAATCACGGTAACTTGTATGGTTAGTGACTCAAGTGACGTGAGAACGTTTATAAAATATGTAAACATTTCGTACAAGTCGACATAAATTTGTACAAAGTTTCCGATAAGAACAGATAAATATGTGTGACTGACATAGAGTTTTACGTTACGTCACTTGAATAGCAAACGAGAAGTCAAACCTATTATGACTGGATTTGATGATGATTATGACGAAAAGCAAGCTAGAAATATAAATCATTGCTTGTACGTGTCGTGCTATGTGGTCGGTCTTTAATGTGTACCTTTATGAACTTGACAGAGGAAAGTGTCTGCTTTGATTCATTTTGTTTTCTTCTTCGCTAGAAATGTTACATTATGAGAGGGCATAATAGCAATTATTAATTTAATCAACAACAATCATAAACGCTTGATATATATATATATATGTAATAAAAAAAGAAATAATAGAAATATACATATATATGTATATATATGTATGCATACGTGCGTATATGTATATATCGCACGCAAATGAAGAACAAACAGCCCAGACTAAGATTAAAATCTTTTGATATCAATTTAGATAAAAGATGAAAATATTTTATTTATGATAAAAACTGTAATACTCTCTAACAATTGAATGGTGTTTCAAACGGAAATCTTAATAAATTCAAATAAGAACGTTAAAGAAATATCTCATTCAATCAAATTCCAACAAAATTTACTTTATCACCACTACTTCCATACGTTATATACAAATAGGATCCCCAATTGAAGTTCTAGTGCTTTCGTCGATCATCCGGTGCTCGTTCTCACATTTATTAACTATAATAACAACAAAATGCATTTTTCTTAAATATCTCATCTTACTCTAAACGATAATATTTTCTTTCAAAACAAATATTCAGCAGAAAAAAAAAGGAAAAAAAATCAAGTCAGCCAAACGTATAAACAATAAATTTAATAATATAAACACTTAATGAGCAACAAAACTTAACTTAGTGCACATGTAACAAGTACATGGATCAATAAGTCCCGAGACTAGGTATGAAAAGAAATATTTTTTTTATTTTTTTTTATTTGTAGAATTCGATTTTTTCTCCCTTAAGACGGGATACGAATCAAGCGAGCATTTCGTTAAACTTTCCATGCCTCTTCTATAGAACGATTTGTTAAGACCGACAGAATACGTTTGAGTTTCAGCATTGACTCCATGATTTAATGCAAACTTTCTCCCCGGAACAATTTTCTCGAAAATTACACGCAGATTATGACCCGCTCGTAGTCATAATCTAAACCAATAAAATGGGCGAGACAACAATCCGATTTTCAATTTCAAGTAGGCGCGCGCGGTACCTTTTCAGAAAAAAGATTTCTCAAGTCCAAAGTAGGGAACGCACTGCTGCTTGTTGGTGTCTTTAGGGTGTCAGAGCTATCTCTTGCAGCTACACTTTCGATAATCGAGGATAAATACTTCAAATTTTCTTTTATATTTTCCTGTGTAGCGGCCATTTGCGGACATTCACCGAGTTTAGCTTTGCCGGTGTCGTCTACACTCATCTACATATTGTTATTTTCGAGAAGCACAGTTGCAATAACACTTTTGAAAGCAATGCTAGACTTGAACGGAATTTCTTCCCATCAAACAAAGCAATAATCCATCAATTTTCTATCAACGAGATCGATTTCGATATCGACGACGACGTATATGTGTCAATTCCGGGAATTATTGACCAAATTACATATACGATATGTATACATGTCTCACTTTCAAACTTCTTTTGCGTTTTTATCAAACTATATTTAGAAAAATATATTAATTTTCCTTATAGGCTTGTAACACCTAAACTAAATAGAAATTGAAGTGAAGTCTCCAAATAACGCTAAGGTGTATACTTAATGAATAGGAAGTTCTAACCAGCCAACCAACGCTTCAGTAGAAAAACAAGAACACTTGTTAAAGTAAGAAAATCGTTGTTTGGTTTAAAACGACATTTGTGTACTCCCGATTTTGTAGCACTTGCGTGTAAGAAAAGTTCAAAAAAGTTTTTGTGCAGAGTTTTTTACAATTTCATATGCACACCACTTACCACTGAGTAAACTAGACTGTGGCAAAATTAGAGCAAAATTTTCGATTTCTTAATCGTCACTATATTAAGCGAATCGCTTTTATTTTCTTATTTAACTTGAGAAATTCCTTCGGATCTAGCTTTGACTTCATTAACTGAAACAGAATGACATTGTCGAGCGGATGGATAGACAGATGTATTCCGATTTTCGTCAATTGATAATGTGTAAACTGAGTTCAGTTGCATAGCCGAGTTGTGATAAGAATCACGATTGGGCTTACACCCACTAGTGTGCGGTCACCTCCCTCCATATATATTCTTATTCGCTTGCTTCGCTCTGACCACTGGTGAACAATCCCTATATGATAGGGTCAGATGTCAGATGTCTGAACGATGCCAACGTAGTGATTGTTATTGCTTTACTCAACGATAGCAGACATAAAAAGTAGTAAGCGGCACGTATGCACATATACCTAAAAAGAACTTAAAAACGGTTGAACTCGATCTCTTTAGTCAAAACCCCTTCCTTCACAGACACACGACACACAACACACGATGATGGTACCTAATCTAGTCGTTTCCCGGTTCGAAGAAGTTAAAAATGGAAGGTTGCAAGTTATCGATCAGTGTTACTTCGACCGTTTTATTTGCAGAAGCTTTTTTCATTCCAAGTTCCAAATTAGACAAAGTTTGGTTAAGAAGCGTCACTATCAAGTCAATCCTCAGTGCGTAGACGATACGATTAATGTGTGGTCGTAGCTTAAATAAGTTACTCACCCTGCATACACCTCCCAAGCCGTGGCCAGTGCCGCCTATTTTTTGCTCCATCATCGCATTCTTATCCTTAAACTTATGGAAAATTGCAAGTTTGTCAGTTCAATGCTAGAAAAAATATTTTTTCGTGCAAGTCCGGATGGTTATCGGAAATTCAGTTCGATGTCTGAAAGTATGGGTCAAGTTAAGAACAAGAATTTACGTTAAAATATTCAAACATTATACTCTCCGTTCAAGTCTGTGATAACTATTAGTATCTGTCCATCTATACTGGATTCAATTTTAAATTTTAACAATAGTTTCTTGTCCCATTCGCATCCCTCTCTCGTTTACATAATGGATAAGTGTTCACCTGCAGGTCCGAAAAAATAAATGGATTTTTCATGTAAGCATATGAAGAAAGTGTTTTTATAGGTAGATGATCGGCGATGTGGTGGTGTGGTGATGTGATGTGTGGCACAATGATTCGGTATAAGCTTCACTTTTTGTTGTAAGCTGTCTCCTCTTTGTTCACTGTACGCTCTGATTTCTACGGTTCGTGTTACTTTTCTTTCTTTTCATTTTTTCATTCACCATTAATTTCAGAATCAGAGTTGTGTGAAGTAATAACATTTTGTGGATTCTCAATTAATGTTGTTGTTAATTGCTTTAAAATATGTTTTCCATGTTATTTTCAATACAAATACACAAATACATAAGCTGTTGAGAAACAATTGAATAGGGGCTTGAGAAAAATGTGGAGAAAACAAAAACAAAAAAAAATAAAAAAAAAAAAAATAAAAAGCAAAGCAAAGCCTCGAGATGCTTAATTTTGTCACTTTATAAAGTGAAACAATGCATTCACAACATTAATGACGTGTTGTAAGCGCAAGATGCTGGTTTGTTCTAACACTCTTAAAACGTTGATATTGTTATAATACCGTTGGTTGGGGTGGTTACGTAGTAGTTGCCGTAAGACTTCGTATTACTGAACGAATGACTTTGTAAGTGTTTAAGTGCATCTCATATATTGTTGTCAACGTCACCACCACCACCGCCGTCACATTTATGCTTCAATCTGATGGTAATACTTACCCTCATTTAAGAATAAGTTAAACAAAAACAGCGACAACAACAACAACAACGAAAAACCAAACAAAACAACAAGAAAAAAGACAATAAATTCTCAAAGCTATACAAAATAATTATTTTAGGGATGTTTTGTTGCTATGATGTCATCATTTTTTTTAGCATTTTCTTCAATGTAATCTGAACAAATGCTAGTTTTCCTTTAGAGAATACAACATCGGACAGATAGATGCCCGAACGAGCACATATACATATTTCATGGCTTTATGCGGCAATCCGCTCGAATTCAGCAATTGATTCAATATTATGTTTACGCTTAGGCATAAAAATAATTCGTTCGCTGCTATCGCATAACAGCATCGATAAGCAATCATCGGAGAATTGTGATAAGCATTTGCTTGGATTATTGCCATGTTTCTTAAGTTCAATTGCCCATACATACAACATGCGTAACAACGTACACACTACGATTTTTTAGTTGTTGCCTTCTTCTTGCTCCTCTCCTCCTCATCCTCATCCTTAATTTGCTTTCATAGCGGTTTTGTGTGTTTTTAATTTTTTTTTTTTTTTTTTTTTGCAATCCATCCATTTTTACATATATACTCCACTCTTGCTTTGTTGTCCGGGAATTCATCGACTGATTGATTTGATTTGATTTGGCTTGACTTGATTAAGTTCTCAAAACTATCGTTAAGTTTTTAATTAAATTTCCAATGCCCCTAGACGTTGGTAAAAACGCAAATACAGAGAAGGCGTTGTGGCGGTTTTCGTATCATCTCGAATTACTCCGCCCTGTTCATATATGATATCATGATGATGAGATATGATACAAATTTTTCTTTCCGAACTCTTCCGCTTGTCTTTTTAAGATAATTTCAAAATCCCTTAAGAGACGCCCCTTTTCCTATTCTTCTCTCCAATTTTAAGTACCAAACCAAGTCCTAAAGGTAAATGTTTCGTTTAATTTTTCTCTGATCAAAAGATAGTGAATAGATATTCAAATCAGATATTGATCATTGAAGCCTTAAGTCTGCAACGAACTTCTTTCTCGAATACTTAACATCCTTGGTTGCTCTCTCAGGCAAATACGGAGAAGTAGTACATAGTTAATCAAATCGGAATCGCATTTAGATCGCATTCGATGGGGAAATGTAGACAAAAAAAAGCATCAAATAAAATAAGTAAGCGAAGGAATAAAGCGAGAAAGCACTTTTTAAACTCATGGAATTTGAAAAATTGATGAAACTGTGACTTGGTTTTTTCGCATGAAATAGTCGAAGCAGAATCTGAAATTCGCAATTTTTGTTAGCGACTTTAATGGATACCATAAGACTTATCAAACCATGCCTTTCATGTTGGCTTCAAAAGCCCTTTATAAGTTCTTCTCCAGCCACTCCACAGTCCAATATGACATAATGATTATCATCTTCCCATCATGTTCGCTTCTGCATTCACATTAAACCGATTTCCGTTTATCATTATCATCGTTGTGTGTGTTAACATTCAATGTCCACATGTCTCGTTTCGAACTACCGTCGTGCTTATATCAAGTGTCCTGCTGGTATTCTCTTATTCGGAAGAAATTTTTAAATTTTTGTCCATATTTCCTTTCATTTAAATCCACGGATCAATAGGTGGAACATTGTTATCGAAGAAAATTTTTAGACTGCTTTTCCCAACGTTTTAAAAGGAAGAAGACATACATTATAACGGTATGGAAATTAACTACAAAATGTTGAACAACATTTAATACAAATTGAACTCTTTTACCATGTGTAGAAACACTTACGCTCTTCCACTTGGGATACACTTGCAACTCATGGAAAGGATAATCGCATTATTATATGTCGTTAGGATTGAGTTTGTTACCTAAATGTCGGAACTTTTATTTTCTTACTTGTTCTCAAACTTTGCGAAATGTTTAGCTCATCGAAATACTTGCAGAAAATTTGCCAAAGTATTTTCAAAACCTTTCGGAGAATTCCGCCAGAAATTTCTAACAAAATTAATTATTATTACAATACGGTACCGTTAAGAAGCAAAAAAAACAACAAAATTCTCGAATCAGTGATTATTGTTTCCTAACTGAATGACCGCAAAGAAACTAATTGTTGTCAAGTTTTTCTTGCAATAAATTAGAAAAGTTTGCTGAATGAAAAAAAAAAAAAACTAAAGAGAATTAATCGACAGCTTCCGTCGAATTTTTGACACCAATCATCATTTACATGCAAAAGTTTATATGACGTAGTCGTCGCAGTCGATGCATAAGCGTCGTTTCTGCATAACTAAGTAGGAACACGAAGTTTGCAGAAGAATTAACGTAGAAGGGAAGATACTGTGAAAACGAATGATTGATAAAATGAGTCATTTCAGTAAAAGAGAACCCCATAGAAATTGTTGTCGTGGGGAGGCGAACTGGAGTTATTTTATATTATCATGTTTACGGTGGAGATCTATTCTTTTGTTCAAACTGCAACAACAACCATCATTATATATACGTCAGGTGTTAGTTTGTGGTCCATTGTGATTGCTTTCAAAGTCCCGTTAGCAATTAACCAGTCAGTAGACTCTACCTAGGAAGTAGATTTCGCTTTTAGGCCGTAAGTCTGTCCATCGCTTTTGCGATGAGAGATACATTCATTTTGTCAAAATGTTTGCAACGCCCAGAAGAAAACAAAGTATACATATACTTGATCACCATCAAATTCTGAATCGATTTAAGCATGTCCATCCGTCCATCTGTGTAACGTGTGTTGTAAGCATTTTCCTGGTCGCAAAAATGAAACTATCGACGACTTCAAGTTTGGCAGAAAGTTATTGCACGCAGATTGGTATTGAAAATGGTCCAACACGGTCGAAGGACACGTCCACAGTGCCACCTAAACTGAGAACACCTCTTTTTTTCAAAAGAAATAATATATTAGTTTTTTTGTTCTTTCTTTTTAAACTTTGACTTTTTTTGATTTTTTTTGGGGTTGTTCAGTTCCTTTTTTTTTCTTTGGAAGGGTTTGCCCAGGCCCTTCCATTTTTCCGTTTTTTCAAATTTAAATTTTTTTTTTCAATACCTTTTTAAGGCGAAGAAATAAGTTTCAAAGAGCCCGTAATTTATGTAAATTCTTGATCAGTTTCAAATTTGAACTGAACCGAAACATGTCCGTCTGGTCGTTTGTCTATCTGTATTTGTGGTGAATATTCTCTCACGTTAGCGAAATTGAAGATATCCCTCACAAGTCTGCAAAAGAATTTGCAAATTTGGAAGAGTTGATTAACAAGAGTTGTGAAGTGTCTTACAATAAGAGTCGATATGTGCGCATACTCATAGTGTGCTGTTGCAAATGAAATGATAGCGTTAATGTACTTCAGTCAGCTTCTCCCAGCTTCTCTGTATCAATTTAATGTAATTTTTTCAATAACAAAAGTTAGGTTAAGGTGCAGAAGCTGGTGATGAAATCATTCTATATGCGTGGAAATGTTTGCGGGAACTTTTAAACGGAATTGGATATGGAGAACCACACCACACCGATCGCTCTCGACTCTTTTGCGTTTATGAAAAATCATTTCAACTGCATCACGTTTCTCTTTTGCTGCCAAATTATTGCCATCGATTGAAAAGAAACGATCGCTTTAGTGGATGCCGTTAATTTAAATGTGAATTTGAACTTGGACAGTGTTTGCTCTCCACCAACATTTCTCTGTCGACGATTAAACTTTTGCTTTATCCATTACGATTATTTTGTCGTCGAGACAAGAATACATTTCCGTTTTACGTTCGAAAACATTCTCTATCGATTTAAACAATCTTGACAGACGACATCCCAGAACAAATCATTTAAACACACGACTCAGAAGAGACGTCAGAATTTTCTAATATTAGATTTTATAAGCGAAAATAAGTCTTCAGATCGTAAGGGACGAAGCAAAAGTACGTAAGGAGGGAGGGTGGATTGTCAAATCGTCCGTTATTTTCAATAATAATGGTGGAGGGTGGTGAAATGATTGATGGAGTTGAATATGCCAGTAGTGTTGCGTTAGATAAACAGGCCGATGATGACGTGGTGCGATGGTGGATGGTGGTTATGACAAGAACGCTAACGGGAGACTGTACTACATATTCTATTGCAGGCAGAATTCATTATGAGTGCAAACATTTGACCACATGTACTCATACGGGGGAAACAAAAACGGAATATATTCTGTATGTGTGTCAGTCGGATGACTAATAGCGTTCCGACCTATTGTTGTGTTTCTTTTCTATTTTCATATAAACTAATTATTAAAAATAAATTAAAAGACTGTCAATCCTTGTTAGCGTTGTTACCAAAGTATAAAGATATGCACAAATATAATATCTTTTGCAATGAAATCTCCTACACACACACACTCGTTTATATTGGAATACTCTTGTATTTTATCCAATTAACTGGAATTTAAGCTGGCTAAACAGCCTGCTGCAGAGAATATCTCATTTAAAAGAGAAAAAGAGAGCATTTGTCTATGTATGGGTGGGGATGCGTACTAAGTTGTATATTGAATTCCTGTAATTATTGTGCTCAGGACGCACGTGCATTTGTAGACGACTGGAAAATATGCCATTAATGTCGCAATGCAAACAACCACCGACCATTGGCCAAGTTCGCTAGTTTGCTATGCCAGTTAACGCATACAGCGTAAACTTAATAATAAACCAACAGTTAAGACATTTCACATCGACAACCCACATTACCGTCCATTGTGAATAGTGTTATTGCGTACATGAGGTTTACATGCCTATACGTATATGTTGAAGTAAAAATTTTTCGAGCTAACTTTCCTCTAGGTTAGGCTTTCATTTTCCGCCTTTTGTTTCAGTTTGTCTATCATCATAGTTTTGTCCACGTCAGCGTTTATATGCATTGTCATTGTCATACTTACAACAAGGATACGTTGCTCAACACCTTTTATGTTCTTCCTTGCGTTTATAAACCGCAACAAATCGTTGTTTACTCAATCGCTTCCTTTTCCCAACTAATACGACTACTGCTGCGATTGTTTTAACATACAGTGAAGCGCGTAAGTGTACCAATGATCATGGCTGGCGTACTCTTATACATTCAGCAATATTCGAGTAAACGAAAATCATTTACCTTGTATGACCTATCAAACATGAATAAATTCCATTTCCATACCATACGTACCGTTTTCGGTGCACGAAATACAGACTTTCACGGCCAAAAAAAGAATTAACAACAACTAATTTTTCAATTCTAATGTTTTACTTTTAAACAAGTAAAAAATTTGTTTAGTAAAGTTATTTATATAACGACCTTTCAAAATGAGTCTTTATATGTAAAGTGGTTTCAATAGGGTTCGCCCTTGGACTAAAACATGTTGGTTGGTTACCAAATTTCATCAAAATATCGCAAAAATCGCGAACAGTGAATTGGACATGGGAAAGCAGGGGTAGACATGCAGACAAGTTTACATTGATTCAGGAATTGGCTCCGAATCGGTGCAATGAAAGGTGTCAAGTCCTTTCAGGTGCTGCCGCAGATGCGCACAAACTTAACCTACTCTTGTACAACAATTTGTGTGACGTATGACAATGAACTGGGTATACAGATAGCGTGTACTGAAAATGGTACACGTGACAAAAAACCTGTTAAGGCGAAACGCGTTCAAGCCAAGAATTTTAAGGAGATAAAAAGTAAAAAAAAATTTTATTCAAGACCAGAAATATGGAATGAGAAACAACATTATTAACTAATTAAGAAGGAAATTTCACCTTATATGTTACGAGTATGTCAAGTAATTCAAAAACATTTTACTGGTATATGGAACGTTATCAGCCTTTGTCGAAATCAAAGTGAATCTCAAAATGAAGGAGAAATTTAATGATCAAACACCGTTCGGTTTGTTTTGACGAGTTGCAAACAGATATTTGTGATAATTGATGCACATGATTGTTTCTTATGTTCTTTATATTGATGAATTTAATGATGCACATGTGCAACAATGTCGCCCTCCACTGTGCGTGTCATCTTGTATTGTATGTGTTTACATAAAAATGTAAATGTTTTTCGTGTTGCGCGGAAGTGCGTTTAAATCACACATAATTTCCACTTGAAGTTCCATATCCCTGATGAAAATTTTTTGTTTTTCTCACATCACACATTTTTTGAAAACAAAAAAAAAAAAAGATGAAATTATTTCAAGAGTCGAGTATTTATTGGTTTTCTATTCGATGTTTAACTAAATGTTAAGCTGCTGGCATATGTGCCATGCGTATTTTTTTTCAGTCTCTGTTTTCCAGGAATTTTTTAATTAATTTGTGAAAACAATCGAAATTCTCCATTAGGAAGTTGACGTGTTGTGAAAGGATTTTCCCCCTGATAATGTAACAGGATAACAAGTTCTTCTTAGTCATGTTTTCTTCTTTTTTGTTTTTTTTATTAATTATTTATTTATTTATTATTTAAAACAACATTTGTCTGAGAATTTCAAACATTCGGTGACAAATTTTAATCGAGACAGATCTCACTTGATATATTATGCTGCTACTCAGGAAAGATTTTCAGAATCTCTTCCCTCCTTCCTTAAATCGCTTAAGCAAAATGTGTGTGATCCCAAGCCAATTCTTGAATACTCCCTCTGTTTAGAAGCATAGAAAAGAAATCAGTTCTCATCGCCTAGCAATTAAGACCGAGCCTTAGCAGTCGGAAATCTTTAAATGTAAAACCACAGCGGCGAAGTTCCCTCACGTAAAGCTGCATTACAATCTCTTATAATCTTATTTTAATCCCTTTATAACTCTTGTAAGTGCTTAGCAGCGATAAGACGGGAGGAAGAAGTTCTGGATGAAAAACAAGTAGTAAGTTAATGAATAGACAAAGATCAGAACTGAGTGATATGACATGTTACAAGTGCACTTAATAGCGTAGAAAAATTTCTTTACAGATTTTTTCATTAAGCGAAGCGTACCCAACTAGTCGTCACCGGGAAGAAGCAATCGTAACATCCTCTAAACCCAAGCATGCAACATTGACCATAAGAGCAGAGAAGATAGATATCGTATGCACAAAGCTCCTCCTTAAATTTGGCGACAATGCCGTCAACTAAAATACGTTGAAGTTTGATGGTCACGACTTTGGACGATCAAGTGAAATTTTTAATCGATTTCCTCAGCCATTTTAATACAAAATTTGAAAATAAGTTCTTAATGTTCGATTGCTACACGCAAACCCTTTAGCCATTTTAACGTATTGAGAGTGATATTTCCCTGATTAGGAAATAAGTTCGTATTATCAGCTTGGGACTGAAAATCGGATAGGAACCGGAAAAAACTTATTTGCCCTACTACTGTGAAAAGCATATTATTTCGTAGCAGTGTATTTTCGTCTACACGTATCTACTCAAGTGGCTGACAGTCTATATCGAGCGTGCAATTTCGCTTCACATGTCTGAGCTCGATTAAAATAACCCGAAGCAAAGTCTTTCAATAAAATGTTCGAATGTGTTAAAAACAATAATAAGCGAGAAAATTGTATTCGGCCATGACCGCATGTTTTTTACCCGTCACTGTTACCTTAAAAAAAGAAAAAATAGTAAAAGAATTACCTTTTGCACACTGTATAGAGTGGGCGCGTCTGAATTTTTCCATTTTCAAAATAAAAGTTAATGTCGCAAAGGCGTGTGGGCGTTGCAGACGTATACTTGAAAGAGTTTAAGTCATTTCCAAATTCTTCTGCAAATTTGTGAGCGATATCTTCAATTTCGCTAACGTGGGAGAATGTTCACCACAAATACAAATAGACAAACGACCAGACGGACATGTTTCGGTTCAGTTCAAATTTGAAACTGATCAAGAATTTACATAAATTACGGGCTCTTTGAAACTTATTTCTTCGCCTTAAAAAGGTATTGAAAAAAAAATTTTAATTTTGATACACTGTAATATTGGATGGGCTTGGTCAACTCTTTCCAAGTAATATACAGGTACTTTAGCATCGCCAATAGAATTCAACAGAGTTCAAGTTTTAGGAGTAACGATCAAATAAACTAATATATTATTTCTTTTGAAAAACAGAGGTGTTCTCAGTTTAGGTGGCACTGTGGACGTGTCCTTCGACCGTGTTGGACCATTTTCAATACCAATCTGCGTGCAATAACTTTCTGCCAAACTTGAAGTCGTCGATAGTTTCATTTTTGCGACAAGGAGAATGCTTACAACACACATTACACAGATGGACAGACGGACATGCTTAAAGTGATTCAGAATTTTATGCTGATCAAGAGTATATATACTCTTTATGGGATCTCTGCCGCTTTCTTGTCGGCGTTACAAACGTTTTGATAAAAACCCTCATCGTTCGGTGATGGGTATAAAAATATGGAATTTTCTTATCAGTATTTCTAACAATCGAGTAACGGTTTTTCTTCTTTAATGCTAATGCCACGCAAATATTGAAGCAAAGTTTGTTCAAATATGAAATCAGCCCAGACTGACAACTATCTAATTACATAACCAATGGTTGTACATGTATACGTGAAATGGCCATCAGGTCTGGCCGAAGGGACGTTTCAATATAAATGGACAATTTTCCATTTACTCTAATTTGCTTTATGAGCGGTTCTCTTCATCGTTTTGGAAACTATATGTAAAATGCCTATTCAAACATAATGCTGCGCAGCGGCCGAGAGAAATCGCCTTTAATTTGAAAATTGTGTTTGCCGAACATCATTCACTCTTTTCTTCTTTTCAGAGTAAAGCTCTAGGTCATTACAATGTGTCCCAAGTTGCAAACTTATTTGACAAAACCAAAAAAAGATAAAAAAAGGGAACCATCACTCACTCCATAGCTGTAACTAATTTAAAAAAGATTAGAAGGTTATAGTTATTGACTTTGCTATTCCACACTTTGAACCACCCATAAATGGCCAAATGAAATTAGAAAATTTTAGTCAAATTTCCAAGATAATATTTTGCGCCTCCCGCAAATAGCTGAAGAATTTTAAATTAAAACACGGGATCAAAATTGACCGACATTCACTTTTATCAAAAGTGGCGAGTGTTACAGACTAGGCTGTGTAGGTAGGTATGGTATGAAAACTACATCCACTCAACTGAACTGATCTATGTAAATCTCTTTCTTTGCCCTTTACCATTACTACGACTTATTCGAATCTCATCGTGCGGTACAGTCTGCCCGCAACATTATAATTGGAATTATTTACCCAATATGAGCACCGTTATAGGTGGTACTCAAGGTTAGACTTGAACTTATCGAAGGAATTTTTCAAATAATATTCATCTCCATGCTTATGTTCTCTAAACAGATTTATATCGCATTACCATTGTCAATATATTCCGAACTAATCTATTGTTAAGATTTTATGAAGCATAAGAGAAATTTTTTTTTTTGTTGTTTTTAAACACACACACTATGCACAATAGCAAAATTGAAAAAACCTATTTTCATCCCCCTCATTATATTGCCCGCGAAACATAAGGCCTGTGACGGTGACAATACAATCAAAGCAAAACAATTTTGGAAAGTTGAAATCTATACGTACGCGCTCTCAATGAATTATGAACGTGGTGTACGACTCTGTCTCTCTCTCTCTCCCGCCGGAAGAGATAAGTGCTGCTTTATATGGTACAATTTTCTCTCTACTTCAGCGATGCATGTGTATGTGTGTGTTAGTGTTAGTGTGCATATGTTTATATGCGAAGGTTTCAATATTATTTTTCCAACCCCTGATAACGTTTTCATTAAATATATAATTTGCTCTGCATGTAGTGAGCGAATGTGAATTTGAAGCATTTATTAATCCTAAAAGTGAGAGAAAACATGAAGAATTGAAAATAGAACTACATGCGTATATTGAAGGTATTCAAAAAAATATTGAGCCTTCCAGAAGGTGAAACTTTTCTTTTTTCACAGACGACTGCTTCATCATTTGCGCATTATGCCTATGTGTGCATGTGTGTATGTGCGTGCGTGCGTGTCTGCATGCATGCATGCATACACGCGCGTATCTGCTAGCATAAGCACACCCAAATTTAATAGGATGTATGCAAGTGCGTATGTGTATGAGCGTTTGTGTTTTGTTGACTCTCACGCTCAAGCGCTTAAAGTATGCCGGCATAGTTAACGCCGACGCTAACGTTAGAAATTTTCCAACCAGACTTTAAACTAAACTCTACATGATTGACTACAGGATTTGCGAGTTTAGTTCCTTTCAATATTTCCGAGTGTGTTCGTCTGTTGTTCGGTAACGCGCTTGCTTGCGATATCACCAAACAGCATCTCATCATCTCCCCCCAAAGTAGAAAAGACAGCAAAAAAAAATCCAAAAAAAATACAACAAAAAAATAGCAAAATTTCTTACTTACACTTACCACACATACCAGCAAATAATTGTGCATTTTCTGTGAGCCTCGTTTGAAGTATTCGTTCGTTGTACGTATATTTTGGGCGCGGCGCAAAGCAAGCATTTTTAAGGAGTAGCAAGCAAATCGCTTTATAAAAGGAAAAAAATAAATAAATAAAAAATGTAATCATAGATTTTTTTCTATAAAAAAAATTTAAAAAAAAAATATTCTCTTGTTATTAAATTAAACAGAAAAAAAAACCGACGCACAAAAGAAAAAACCAAGCAAGAAAAGGGAGATTTCTTACTTTTTTGAATTTCTTTTAAAAACCTTGAGAAGCAAAATCTTCAAATCGGAGAAAAGAAAAACATTAACAAATAAATGAATAATCAAACAAAACGTCCTGATTAAGAAAAAACCAACGAAATCTTTAACAAAGAAATTGAACTAAGAAAAAGCAAACAAAACTAAATTTATATTAATTAATTAATTAATTAAAAGAACGGAAAACTAAACATACATATATACATATATATATATATATATATATAAATATAAATATAAATATAAATATAAATATATATATATATATATATCTTTTGCACGACAGTTTTCTTTTCCTTTTGATACTAAAACTTAACTATAGACGACATTTACATATATAAATAATATATAAGAAAAAAAAAATAAAAAAAAAATAGTGTAACCTATAGACACACACTCATACTCATTATTTGAGAGATAACAAAGACCCACCACCGCCACCACTTTTTAAAAAAACGCACAAAAACCAAAATAACTCTTTTTACTGACGCGCCCTATTTTTTTTTCCTTCTCGAAAAATGTAAAAAAGAAAAAGCGCCGAACATATACCGTACGTAAATCAAATCAAAGCAATCGAAAAACAGCAACAAAAACTCATCTTTAATCTACATACGCAGATAGATAAAAAGAAAAATAAAGCCGACAACAAAATCAAAAGCATTCCGCGAATTTTTCCCTCTACAAATATATAAACGTTTTGCTTAGGAGAAGGATAGAAGAAAAACCAAAGAACTCGAGAATAAAAAACAAAAAAGAAAACTAAAATAAATTTTCGTTTGTTTTTGGGAATCATTAGTAGACACAAAAGCAAAAAAGGATATAAATATTCATATCCTTCAAGTGTGATTTCATTTATTACCTGTCTGAAGCATTAAAGAAATAAAAATAAAAATAAGAAAAAACAATCAACTCTAGTATTACTTATATACTTGCATCAAATATTTAAGGCATTAATAATTATATACATATATATATACATAAAATATATATGTATATATGTATACATATATAGGCACCAAGAAAAGCAAAGAAAAAAACCGAAGAAAACTTTTTACAAACTTGATATTTTTTCTTAATCACAACTTAAAAACAAAGCAAACAATTAACAATTAATGAAAATAACTAAATAAATAAAGAAGAATTCATAACAATTTTACTGTCAAGTAAATTTTGCAACCTTGTGACCAAATCGCCAAATTTTTCTTTTTTTTTTTATATATTTATATATATATATATATAAAAAAAAAAAAAAAACTCAAAATCGAACATACAACACGTTTGTCTTTTTCTATAAAAACAACAAAGAACAACAATTTTTTTCACTTTACAAAAATACACCTTAAAATATTCATTAAGTACATTAAGTATAACAAAAAATAATTTAAACAAAAAAAAATTAATAAATAAATATACAAATAAATAAACAAATAAATAAAAAAATCTACTAAGATGGGCGGTTGCGCATCCAAGGATAAAAAGGACAAAGTGGTTGATGGCGATGCTGTCGCCAACGCTACTGAAAATACGGCCGATGGTACGAAGGCAGCAGATGCCACTACCACTGATCAACCGAACGGTGATGCCACCACAAATCCAGAAGGGTGTGTATTTTTCTATGCGTATGCTGCATAATGCCCATATGGCGTATGTCGTCTGCATATGCAAATTTCTCTGGTACTCATTTTTCAGCAAAGCACCTCCGCAACCTTAAAATACATTATGAGATCTTCCCACACTATTCAATACGTGCATCATGTATTGCTGTGTGTATAGATTTTCTATAAAAATACTATACCTGCGCCAGTATTAGTTACCTGTGTGTTCTTAATCCGATTTATAAAAAAATAATTTTGCTCGAGTTTTCTCTTAAATTTATTTTATTTACTTTTTTTAACATTTTTTTTTTATTACTTTTTCTATTTTTATAAGCATACGGGATCTAGTGTTCTGTGTACTACATATTAGACCATATGCTCTTTGGCTCACGAATGGGTAAAAGTAAGGCGACCGAAAAGTCAATTACTCATCGAATGACATTAACGAATGATCACAATTGGCTTTTGCGGGCTTATATCTCAATGCGACAGAGTTTACCTTGGTCGTAGCTATAGCGAGTGTTAAGCCTTTACGCCAAGTGAGCGCATACTTACTAGGTTACGGCCATCTCGATACATTTTTTACTTTTTTCTAACGGTGACCGTCACGCGTCACATGAATAAGGGACGCCAACCTACGAGTGATTGGGTCGTATTAAACATATCGTGATGTATATATCACGACATGCAGATCACACATATGAAAAGAGGCACTAATTTGTCATTTGTTTTCTATTATCAGCCATTCTGCGAGCTACTGCTTAGGCGTTCGCGACTGGCATTTTGGCTACATCCGCCTATTTTGAATTTGTGAACGTAACTTTAATTTATTATAATTTTCGATACATTTCTATAATACGAGTGATGCTCCAGAGTGGACACCTAATGCGAGCATAACATTAGAGACCTTTTAAAATGAAAGATCAAATAATAACATCATTGTAGAGAATTGAAAGTCGACTTGATTATACGATACAATATTATTATAAATCTTCTATTTTTGTTCGGTATGGGAAACTTAACTGGGGAATTTAGGCGGGGCGACTCTTGTACACGTCATTAAAGATTACGACTTCGGAGCAAAAACATTCAAAAATATTTGCATCTTTAAGTTAGGATGAGTGCCTTAAGGCAAATATCGATTCGTCCTGATTGATCTAGAATTCATAGAAAAATACCAAGGATTTTTTTTGGGCGAATAATTGAAACTCTCATTAATACACTTGATTACTTTGTATGGGGAAATTGAAGCCCGATTACATTTCATCTTCGTATGAAGTAAAGGAAAAGAGTTGTGTCTTTGTGTGAAAGGTTAGACAATTATTCGCGATTTTCAAATCCATAGCATGCAGAGGAAGACTTTTTAATAAAATTTACAAAAGCATTATAGTTAAATTTTATGACATTTTCTTATGATCATAGTAGCAGTCTAAAGTACTTTATAATGAGAGATTTTCTCATTAAATAAAATCTCAACGAGCTTCGGTTTCAATAAGTTGTGATCCTGATAGCCTTGTTTGCTATAGCCGCAAAAGTTAATTAATTCTTTCAACTTTGGCCAGAAGCAAGTTATAAAAACACTCTCACCGCCAACACTTGCATTAAACCGCGACATTTTCAATTCACTCTTTGACCTCCTTTATCTTACTAGCATGATGTACCGAAACGAATTTCATTGAAAGGCTAAAAGAAAGGAAAAATTTTGAATAATTTGCAAATGTTGCTGAATCAACATTAGATTATGCGATGATTATTGCATAAGCAATTCAAATAAATAAATGACATGACATAACCTTAAAATAAGCAAAATAATTTCGGGGCTTTTCAAAAAGAGACCGCAACCCCATATATGGTAAATTAAGCAAGCATGGTATAGTTTTTTGAACACAAAACGGAAAGGAAGGTATTTATCCTCAGAGTAGATTCTATCAACATCAGTACCATTCAATAATAACGATTAACTATCACTGATGTAGATAATAGAGAAGATATATCTAAATTCAATATAATGCATTACTTAAAGCGCTTATGGGCCACGGCCATTTTATATATATGCGGTGAAAACGTAACATAAAAAAGAAAAAATTTCATTATAATAAATTACTCATCGTGGGCCTACCAGCTTCGAAATCCTTGAGCCATGTTTACGTCGTCTTTAGATGTGTTGTTGTCATTGCAAATCTCAATAATCGCCCCACCAAAATATTCCATATAGCGTCACAGGAGGAATTCTCATTGGCCGTATCAGAGTAAAACCATTCCATTTTTCATTCCATATACGCTGCACCTCATAACGTAGACATCAATTAAAGCAAAGAATTTTAAGAAAAGCTACGATCTGATCTACAATCAATAACTTGAGAACAAATGTATCACGTATCACAACACGTAGGTTTAAGCAATAGCAAGAGATACAGCATGCAGCTCGCTCGGTCGATGTAATACCTGTTCAGAAGTTGGTATCGAGGTCAAAGTTTTAGAAGAAACTTAGAAAACTCTATTAATGTAGATTTTGACATATTATCTGAGAGTTACCCCATTTTAGCTGCGACTTGCTTTTCTTGTTTTTGTTTGTGCTCGTGCTTTTTTCATTCAGTAGTTTTTCGTGGTAAAGTAAAAGATTTAAGGCTGGAACAAAAAGAAGAAAAAGACGGAAACACTTGAGAAGATATAGGTTAAAAAATGAAACAAAAACCGTATAAAAAGATTGTACACGATAGTGTAAAAAAAAAAAAACGAATAGAAGTCTAAGCTTAAAAAAAAGTACACTTTCGATACAGATAACGGTTTTTTTTTTTTTAATTAGATGACTTGTACGCTGCCCTTTGGCGTTTCCTATACGTCTCTCCAATTCGCAACGTAGTTGACGTAGTCCGTTTTGACGCAGGAATATTGTGGAGAATTTTTGTACCGGTTTCTTGTTAGTCATCATTTGCCAAGCCTCCTGTTAATCTACGAGCAACATTGATCTGATACTGTATGCCCCCGAGAAGTATGTTTGGACGTTTTACATATGCGCTAGACCGCTTACAATGAAAAATTAAAACAAATAGAGGAATTATTCTTTATCTTCTTTTTCCCTTTTCTTCATATAACGTAACCGTTGGCAGACATGTTTTTGACGACTTTGTAATTATCGTTTTTACTCCTTAATTAAGCCAAATGCTTTATGGTCAGCAATTAAATAAATGGTTCCAAATAATTAGCTATGGCAGCACACAGACACTTGCAGGAAAAAAATAATCAAATAATTGTTTTTGGGCTTATCTTAATGGCAATGATAACATCAGACATATATACACATGTATTTCCCATCCCCGCCGCCAATGCTTTTCACTAAACACTCCCAACGTTGACGTCATACAACACTCATATTCTATAGACATGAATACAGGAATTTGTCATAAAAGACAAAAGCAAACATTGCATGCATGTCTAAATTGGCGACAATAGCTCGCGTGCTCGACGTGCATAAAAGGGAAGCTAAAGGGCTGAGCAGAAAACAAAAAAGCAACAGTCGTCAAATAAAGAGGGCATCTATATATAAATAATATACATATATATATTTGCGTGCGTGTGTGTGTGTGTATGTGGGTGGGTGGGAAAAAGGCCCCGCGGCCGGGGACTTTCCTATTTTGCGGCCACCATTAACGAATATGCTGAGCCAGTCAGTCCATTTTGTTTTGTCAGGCATACTTCTATCTTTTCTAAAACATATATACATTGCAAATATTTGTATACATATATTTGTACTATATATACCATCAAATTAAATGCATCTGATTTTTTTTTTTGTTTTAATGGACAAGCACAGACACTCCTTTTGAAAGCGCATGTCATGGAAATTGTTTCTCTCCGTTTGTTTTTCAATTCACCCTCAACTGAATGCGAAAAGTTGTTCTCGTAACATTATTTGTAGGGCGACCAGCCGTAACTTATTAGATAGTTTTGCGAACTCCCCTTCCCTAATCGACAATATTGGTTTTTTGTACTTCTTAGAAGAAATTGAAGGTATCTTGAAGCGTTGCAAATTTAAAGAAATTAATTTCCGTTTCCGTTACTTTTATTTTGCTCCAAAAATTCTGATGGTCACCTTTGAATAATAACATATATACTGTACATCTTATAAAACAGCCCTGAACTTGCACAGCGGATAGCAACACAATCGTATATACGCGACCATAACCAACATTTTTGATTGAAACCGACAGGGCGTAAAGAGCAGATGTCAAGAGGGAGGACATTGCAATTTATTGATAAAAATCGACACGTATATATATCGGCATATATATATATATATATGTGTATATATACATATATATATGTGTATATATACATATATATATGTGTAGATATATACATATATATGTGTGTAGATATATATATATATATATGTGTAGATATATATATATATATGTGTATATATATATATATAGATAATTTCACTCACAACGTTATTTGAAGAGATCGAGAGAGCGAGCAAACCGCTTCGTAAAACTTACGTTTCAGAATATTTTGAACTCGGTGTTATTCAAAATCGAATCAAATTGCCATTGAAATCCTCCTCTTAGCGATATTTGATGGCTCTGTAATTTATTTTAAAGTTATTTTTGTAATAGGTTTTTTTCTCGTCAGGACAACAAACATATTTTTTGATCAATTTTGGGTTTTCAAAATTTTACAATGTAAAATCTGCAAATAGCTTCGCTTATGAAAATTTGTAGTTTCGCCCAATCGGCCGTCGTGTCTGATACATGTAGAAGATGTCTTCTAGCTGATGTAATTCAACACCATCTTCAATTCCTTAGTTATTCCAACTGGTGTAAGAAAGATGAAGATAAAAATAAAAAGTATGTCTTCGCGTCGTTCGTCTATATTTTGTCGACTAAAAAATTGTAGAAATTTGAAAATGAATCGATTTTCTTTTATACATTTTTCATTTCAGAAAAGACACCATGGTTGACGCTGCTGTTCTTACTAAATTGGAAGAGGGCTTTGCCAAATTGGCTGCTTCTGACTCCAAGTCATTGTTGAAGAAATATTTGACCAAAGAAATCTTCGACAATCTTAAGGAGAAGAAAACTCCCACCTTTGGTTCAACTTTGCTAGATTGTATTCAATCCGGTTTGGAGAATCATGATTCCGGTGTCGGCATTTATGCTCCCGATGCCGAGGCCTATACAGTATTTGCCGATCTCTTTGACCCCGTAATTGAGGATTACCATGGTGGCTTCAAGAAGACCGACAAGCATCCACCCAGAGAGTTCGGTGATGTTAACTGTTTCAGCAATTTAGATCCCAATAATGAATTCATTATTTCTACCCGTGTGCGTTGTGGTCGCTCTTTGCAAGGTTATCCTTTCAATCCCTGTTTGACTGAAGCCCAATATAAGGAAATGGAAGAGAAAGTATCTTCCACATTATCCGGTTTGGAGGGCGAATTAAAGGGAAAATTCTATCCCTTAACTGGAATGGAAAAGGCAGTGCAGCAACAACTAATTGATGATCATTTCTTGTTCAAGGAGGGCGATCGGTTCTTGCAGACCGCCAACGCTTGTCGCTACTGGCCCACTGGCCGTGGTATTTACCATAACGATAACAAAACTTTCTTGGTCTGGTGCAATGAGGAGGATCATTTGCGTATTATTTCCATGCAAATGGGCGGTGATTTAGGCGAAGTTTATCGTCGTTTAGTCGGTGCTGTCAACGAAATTGAGAAGCGCCTCCCCTTCAGCCATGATGATCGCTTGGGCTTTTTGACTTTCTGTCCCACTAACTTGGGTACCACCATTCGTGCATCCGTACATATTAAGGTACCCAAATTAGCTGCCAATAAGGCAAAATTGGAAGAAGTCGCGGGCAAATACAATCTGCAAGTGCGTGGCACACGCGGTGAGCACACTGAAGCCGAAGGTGGCGTATACGATATCTCTAATAAGCGCCGCATGGGTCTTACCGAATTCGATGCCGTTAAGGAAATGAATGACGGTATTGCCGAGCTTATCAAGTTGGAGAAGGGTATGTAAGCTGTCATCATTTTCGTACTACGCGGCTACTTTCACCATCCACAGCCGTTGAACACGACGTTTGGTGGTTATGATAATGACAACACCTGCTTCTTCTATTTCGTTCTATGTTTAACGCTTTAGCATTTCTTATACTATGAAATTCTTTTATATATTTCCAGCAACTTGAATTTTCAAAATCATTGTCGTTGTCAACCATATTAAGAACCGCCATCTACCATCTTTTAAGTTACAAGCATCTTCTTACATATTTATTATGAAATAAATTTTCTTTGTTTTTTTCTTTTTTTATTATTAATATTTAAATAAATAAGAAACAAGTTCATGATATATGGAAGAAGAATTAAATTAAATGCGATAATTGAGTCGACATTAAAAAATGTTTTGTAATATCCCGATCGGTTAAAAAATACTACTGAACGTTAAAGAACAACTTGAAGTAATTATCCTAAAAGGTAAAAAATGGAATGAGATCTTTGAACACAAAAAGAAAAATTACTTTTAATTTTAAGTCTCTTAAGTTTATAAAAAGAATTATTAAAAATAATAAAAAAAATTACAAATTGATTTTATTTTTTTGCTTAGCGTGATAGATAGATAGCTCGATAGTCGTTAAAAATGTAAGGTAAGCACATGAACTAAAGCAAAAATGCAGTCTGGCAACGCCTGTTTGCCGACAATTGGCGACTATGGCATTTTTATTTTAATCAGTTTTATTGTTTAGTAGCTCGGGGTTGGGTTCTTAGCACTTTTTGATAAACATTAATCTTAGAGAATATGGTTGAAGCTTGGTTCATGGATGATGAAACGTCGGATCAGCGTTTGCAGCATCATTGTGATCCACCGGAATATATTAATATGAACGAGTTGTTTAAGAAAACTGGTGTAGAATATTTTCAGGTATATTATGTCTCCCTTATTCAATTTTGGTGGTGCGGTATTTACGAAGTGTGTGTGAAATCACACACGCAATTTCATACAAAACCTTGCTTCTATTAATGTAAGCTCGCACAAAATGTTGAATGAAAAATATAATATGGAAAATCGGCTTTTGAATAGAAAGAATTGAAAGAAAAAAAGAAATTTTTCTTCTATTTTACGTGTGTATCACACAATGCATAAATTAAAAAATATAAAATAAGTGCGCAAAAAGTCCAAACTAAACCTTTTGCCGTCTTTTGGAAATGCTAATTTTAAAATCGAATACATGCAGAACGAGTAACGTATACAGCGGGCGACAAGTGCGTTTACTTCCGTTATTATGTTGCAAACTTGCTGCATCAGATCAGCATGCGAGCCATTTCATATTAAGTTTAACATATGCTGGCATATTTCTGAGCACCGCCGACATCAATATTGTATTACAATTATACGATAATGTGATTTCATTTATTTAAGGATGATGTTCACAGCATGTGGTTTTACAAAATATGTAATGAAAGTGAACTTTCGCCAAAAATTTCTGACAAAGTTGAATATGAGTTCTTTGTTGGTTGTTTTTCTTTGCAGATCAATGCCGACAATTATGAAAATGATAACGTTTTACAAGAACTACGTAAAAAGCGAAATTATTCTTATGAAGACGAGATAACATGTTCCGAAAAATGTTTACCCGATTATGCCAATAAATTAATATCTTTTTTTACCGAACATTTACACACAGATGAAGAAATACGTTTGGTCTTGGATGGTTCAGGTTACTTTGATGTCAGAGAGTAAGTTGTATTTTTAAGGCTTCTAATGAATGCAAAAATTGTAAAGAAAAATTCATCTAGTGCCCAGGAAAAGTGGATACGTATCGCAGTTACAAAAGGTGATTTAATTATTATACCAGCTGGCATATATCATCGTTTTACCCTAGATGTTAATGTAAGTCGAAATTGTGGAAACTTGTACGCTCACCACCCAAGGTTGCAGACCTATTAAAGGTGTTATATCGTTCATAATACTCGAAAACAGATTACGGAATCATAATTGGACAAATTAAAATTGAAATGAGTTGTGACCGAAACCCAAACGTGATAATTAGGCCAAAGAAACAAAAAAGAATTTCATAACTTCATTAATGTCCATTGTCTTATATAGATCTGAAATTTGATTCTTTTTACAGAGGAAATCGATTTCACAATTAATAAACAACAGGGTGGTGGTGGGTGTCTACGATCCGCCCTGCAAGACAAATATAACCTTATTTTTATATTTTTAGAATTACATTAAAGCTAAACGTTATTTTGTGGGAGAACCAGTTTGGTTACCATACAATCGCCCAGCTGATAACATGAATTGTCGCAAGTTGTATTTGAAACACCAAGGGGAAGGTTTTCAGAAACTAAATAAAGTTTAAGCATAATAATAACTTTATATATTTATATTATTGTGCATAAAGTTGTTTTGCATATTATAATATATTAAATAATATATGCAGATGTACATATCGCAAATAAATGCAATTGAGAATGAACGGCAAACGTAAATGAAAGAAGCCTAGTGAGGGATTTAATTTGAACTTGTGCGCTTAATGTGTAAACCATAAAAATTTGTAAAATCCGTTAGAAAAATATTCCTCGTTACTAAAATTTACGTTTAAAACAAGCCTAAGTTATTTTTTTTGAGTTAGTACATGTGATACTTTTATGTTATGGCAATACTGTTATACAAAGCAGCTGTTTTTTTCTTTAAATACTTTGCACTTTAATTTTTTCTGTTATACTTAAATTGCTTGAAAAGTTTCTTAAATGAAAGAGAATTTCGTGAACAAAAGCAACAATTAAATAAAAAAAAAAACCCTAGAGCAGGGTGTCACATTAAAATGGGTCGACCGCAGTCAAGGAAATCAAGTGGTAAAAAAAAAAAAAAAAAAATTAAATGACCTCTGAGCGACATTGAGATAAATACAGCTGAGTCTCGTCGCATTTATTGAGCACAAACAAACGCTCTTCAGAGCTTATCGTAGTGAGTTAAATGTTCATTAAAGAAGTAACAAACATTTTACCTTCAACAAGCACGCGTTGTCACTATCTTGGCAAAATTTTTGTAGAAGCGAACGTTATTTAGAAAAATCACGATAATGACACTAATCGTAGAAACAGTACCAACTACAATTTTTGACGATCAAAAACCTGGTACGAGTGGATTACGCAAAAAGGTAGGTATATTTTCAAGCTTTTGTAAATTCTTAGTGCATTTTTTTCCTAGGTTAAAGTTTTCACCCAAGTGAATTACACAGAAAATTTTATACAATGCATACTTGCGGCAAACGGCAGCGCTTTAAAAGGTTCAACCTTAATTGTAGGCGGGGATGGTCGTTATTACTGCAAAGAAGCTATTGCAATAATTATACGAATATGCGCAGCCAACGGGGTCAGTATCATGTAGGCAGACAAAATTAATTGCCATATAATTTAAACCGTCTTGTAGGTTTGTAAGTTATTGGTAGGTCAAAATGGCATTTTATCTACTCCTGCAGTTTCTGGTTTGATTCGTCACCACAAGGCTTTGGGTAAATACTGTATATCTTATACAAAATCTTTCCTTCCTACAAGTTTCTTTTCTGTTCAGGCGGCATTGTTCTTACCGCTTCTCATAATCCCGGTGGTCCTGATAACGATTTTGGTATTAAATTTAATTGTGAAAACGGTGGTCCTGCCCCGGACGCTGTCACGAATCATATATATCAATTAACTAATGCCATTAAAGATTATAAAATAGTTAAAGATTTGCAAGTTGACATTACAAAAGTTGGTATCAATACCTACACAATTGATAATCAACAAGAATTTGTGGTGGAAATTATAGATTCTGTCGAAAATTATGTTAATTGCATGAAAGAAATTTTTGATTTCGTAAAGTTAAGGAAGTTTCTAAGCGGCGAAACGACAGGAAAACCTTTAAGAATATTAATAGATTCTATGAATGGTGTAACTGGACCATATGTACGAGAGATTTTTCTTAATTGTTTGTCGGCCTCGGAAGATGGTGTAGTGCATACAAGGCCATTACCTGACTTTGGAGGGTTACACCCCGACCCTAATTTAACATATGCCAAAGATTTAGTGCAAACAGTGGCCAGTGGCGAATATGATATAGGAGCAGCATTCGATGGTGACGGGGTAAGAATTACAGAGAAAAAATGTTTGTTCTTTTATTTAATTACCGGTTTTTGCAGGACCGTAACATGATTATTGGTTACAAGGCTTTCTTTGTTACGCCTAGCGACTCATTGGCAGTGATTGCTCATCATTTAGAGTGTATACCATATTTCCAGAAACATGGCATACAAGGGTTTGCTAGAAGTATGCCTACTGCAGCGGCAATAGATTTAGTTGGACAGAAATTGGGTAGAGAAGTTTTTGAAGTGCCTACCGGTTGGAAATATTTCGGCAATCTTATGGATGCCGGTTACCTATGTTTATGCGGAGAAGAAAGTTTCGGTACTGGATCCAATCATATACGAGAAAAAGATGGCATTTGGGCTCTGTTGGCTTGGCTGTCGATAATGCAGCACACAGGCTTAAGTGTTGAAGACATTCTAAAGCAGCATTGGTCTACATATGGACGTAATTATTTTACTCGTTACGACTATGAAGAATGCGAACTGCAATCATGCAACGATATGATGGCTTATTTAGAAAAGACTATTTGCGATTTAAGCTTTGTTGGCAGGGAATTTAGCGCAGAAGGAAAAAGCTACATAGTGAAAGTGGCCGATAATTTTTCGTACACGGATCCGATTGATAAATCAGTAGCGGCCAAACAAGGGATACGAATACTATTTGAGGATGGCAGCCGCATTATTATAAGATTGAGCGGTACCGGAAGTACAGGAGGAACAGTGCGGTAAGTTTCATCAGTACTCCTTTTAGACAAAGTATAATTTTTTATTTATATTTATGCATACTTTAGTTTATACATCGACTCCTATGAAAAAGATAATACCTTGGGCCAAGCCAACATTATGCTCAAACCTTTAATTGACGTAGCCTTAGAAATATCGCGATTGCCCCAGTTTACTGGACGTTCTTCTCCCACTGTCATCACATAAACCAATTCGAAGCGTAAAAGTGCTTTCCATTCTACCTCAATTGATTTTATATGGACAATAAAAAGATCTTTTGAATATTTCTTAAAAAAATAAATTTGCTAATATCTTATCGAAAGAAATAAAACAAGGTCTCTACGTTTTCATACTTAAACCTAAATATTCGTATTGATTTAATACTATTACAGGTAGATGATCTGTTAGAACTGTGCGTGGCAATTTACATAAGCATGTAAATGTTTCCATAAAATGTAAAGTAGTAATGACTTCAGGACCCAGCTCGTGCCTTCCACTAAAGTAAAGCAACTCTCAGCAAAATAATTTTTAAAATGAAAGATTTAATTAAATTTACCTCAAATTGTTTTCCACAATAACGGTCACATACTGGCACAAATATGTTAGATACAATAGTTTAACATCTTTATGAAATTGCTGCAATATGGTGGCTAAGCCCATCAGCAACGGCATTACATCTATTTGATCCTTCGGAGATTTCGTTTGTAGTGTTTGAAGTTGTGGTGAATATTGCAAACGTGCCATCTGCGCGATGGTAAAAAGAAAACAGAATAGCGCAACGTTATGCGAGTTTCTACACAATACAAAAACTTGTTCTATGGGATCGTAGGACCCGATAAACATTAAATAATCTGTGATATCCACTAAAATATTATTGTCTTTTAATTTATTTTCTTCGGCAGGATTCTCCAATTCGTTCAGTATAGATCTGAAAAAGAAATAAGTGTTTGTTGTAAAATAATTTTACGAAAGCAAAAAAAAACAAGTAAGAAAGTTATATTCGGCAGGCGCCGAATCTCCCATATCCACCACTATGTTTTTCGCATTCTACTCTCCATGTTCTTTTATTTGACGCCCATATCGCTGGTATTGTTAAGAAAAGATTAATCGCGGTGTCTACCGTAATCATTATAGAATTAATCCATTTTCAGGCAGAAAATATATCTTCATTCAAGGAGTGTACAAAATAGTTTTAAACATTCTGTCTTGTTTGCCTTACGATAAATAAGCGTAAAACCTCAAAATGGTGAAAAAAGAAAGATTTAATTACTTGTAACGTTGTATGGGCATGGTGGATGTTTTCCATTTTTGCTCGTAAGGAGTAAAGTGAATCGTAAAGCAAATGTGGAGAGTTTCAACCTTCTAACTTTAATAGTCTTCGAATATCGAGCAAAAATTCAAAAAATTTGTTAGAAAAAACTGAGTTGCGTTCAATTTACGTTCCACTGCGCGCTTCTGCGCTGACCAATTTCCCAATACCAACTTGCGTGCAGAAACCTCTAATGTTTCTACCAAATTTAAAGTTGATATCTTCATTTTTGCAACCTGAAGAGTGCCAGCAACACACACCACACAGACGGACAGACATGACTAAATCAGCTCAGAATTTCGCACTGATCAAGAATATATATACTTTATGGGGGGGGGTCTCTGAAGACCAAAATCTAGAATAGTGGTCCTAGTATCTGATGCTGGATATCTTAATTCACTTTATAGAAAAAAGACCAATGAATTGGACTTTAAGAAAATTAACTTCCTATTAATTTATCACAAATTTCGAAAAATCCCCGGCCTAAGCCTCACAAATCTTTTAGGAGTATAGCCACATGCAGCTGCTCGCTACTTCTTGCAGCAAAGTGATTTAAACGATTCTGGTAATTATAAACCATTGCTGTTAAAGAAGCAGTACTGAATATGTCTGTATTCCGTCCATCCGTCAACTGTTTTCTAATATGATATAAAAAGTTTACAAATCAATGATATTTAAAAATGGGTTCGATTCGGTTTTGATAATTCAAAATTGACAAAACGAATAATTTTTAATTCTCGAGCCTAATATTTAATAAAAGTGCCTAAGGTAAAGTGATACCGACCGAAGATTATGCAAAAGGAGTTTGTTCAAAGCAACACGAAATCGGTGTGGTGGCTCTTATAAAATTCTTTTCAGTAAACTAGCGCCTTTCCGGAGTTGGATTTAACGAAACGGATCCCAGGTAAAGTTAAAAACTCAGATGTATCGATAATAGAATAGAAGATTAAAATTATAGAATAAAAAAATATATAAGGATTTATACGCATAGAAAGGGGAAAGAAAATTTAATGTTTAGTAATTCGGAGCCATCGTTAATGTGCACCCAATACACGCAAAACTTTCTTTACAACTTTCACATCAGCTTGTAAAACAAACCTGTTAAATGTTTCCAAAGCCGATTCCAAATTTTTTGCATTGCATTTACTGCTGCGATTCAGCTCGTAAGCCAACTGTTGTCGTAGTATCTGCTTATGACCTACATTTAATATCCATTCGACTAGAACGGGCCATACTTTAAGCCAACGTTGATGGTAACTAGCATAAAATTTGCCAGGATTTCCGTTATATTGCTCAGGAAATTGTTTTGCCTCCAGATCTGCAGTTAAGGCATCCAGTGTTGAGGACCACATTTTATCGTTTGACATGTTTCTTTGTAACTTTTCTATATTTTTTTTCAAATCATCTGTTAACATATGACTGTAGAGCCGATCGAGACCAACCAATCCAGCAGGACCGATAGCTTCACGCACTTTGCTAAAGAAGCGTGCATCCAAGATTTCTTTGTGCGGTGCTCTCTTCTCATACCACGTTGCTTTTAAATCAATATAAATACTATGCTGAGGATGAGTGCAATTGATTATTTCATGAGCCAAACGTCCTATAAAATTATTTGATTGATTTATGTCCCCCTGGAGAATGGGTATATTTGGTATGGGTATAGTGGAGCTTTGGTATTGGGACTGCCAATCTTGTATTTTATTGCGAAGATAAGAATTGCATTCCTTCTCAACGTTGTAGTTGATAAGACGTGTCAGCTCTTGTTGCAATATCTTCAAACCGTGTATGTTCAGATAATCTTGTATATATTCGAACGAACGGCGATAGCCGTCCATAGTTTTGGCCAATGCTTTTAGTTTATTTTCTAATTCTTGGGTGGAATGTTTATTTTTGTTATTTTGTGTATTAAAAATAAGACCAACATTGAGAGCATTTGCCAAATGTTTGATCAGTTCTTTACGAATACCATCTTCGAGCAATTGCTTGGGATCTAACTCAATGACACCGACCAAAGTGGTTTTCATCATTAATATGCCTTCGGTGAAAACTGCTACGGAATGAGTTAATTTGGACACCATGTAACGGTCTTCAAATTGAGCATATTCTTTAAGCTTATCCTTTTCCAAACGCGTGGGTAGTTCTTTTAAAACATCCGTTTGTAATTGTATAATACGGGCCAAGATATTGAACATGGTTTCCGGTATAATTTGCAATACTTTACGTATATAATTGGCCAATTCGGAACTGTAATAATTGGAAACTGATATTAAATCTGCTGATTTAGCCTGATTGATACGCATCAAAGGGATTTCCAAAGCACTGGCCAGTTTGAGGAAAGTTGCACGCAAACGAATGACTGATTTTGGTTGCTTTTTAATACTCTCCTGCATAATGATGGTAAAATCGCGATCCATAAGATGCCAAGCATAACTTAAATCGCTAATCAACTGTATATTTATTAGAATATCCTCCTTAATATTGATGACCTGCCGAATACACGATGAGTAAATAAAAGCGAAATCTTCTCATTCTGAACTTACTTGAAACATTTTAGTTAAATACTCGCTAGTTTCCACTAAATACTGTTTCACTTGCATGTTTGTTTGCAGATTATGAAATTCTTGTACCTCTTCTAAAGCTTGCACCAGCTGTATCAGCAGACGGCCAGAAACGTTAACATTATCTGCTTTTAGGCTCTCGATTTCTTTGGAAATTTCGTCGAACCACATTTTCAATTGGGGATTGCCTTCTAGTTTTATCAAAGGTCGTGAACCGGAGAAGGCTTCACTTAACTCTTTGACATGCTCCAAAGCATCTTTTTTATACTTATTCCACTTCTCTATTTTCTCTTGCATCAGCGTACGCAAAATTTCTTTTACTGTTAATTCAAGTTGAGCGGTATTTAATAGTAACTCAAATAAATCGACATTTTTGTATTGAAGCTCCAAATGGACCAGGTCCTTCAGTTGATTTAGCTTTTGAGCTACAGCCCCACGAGATATTTCATATACTGGCTTGGAAGCATGCATAAAGTACCATCTTAATAACACATTACATTGTCTCATAAGTGTAATAATCCTTGAGATATTCTGTAGAACGAAATGATCACTTAGCACACCTTCCCTTAATATTTCGTTAGACTGCTTGAGTAACTTGACCATCTTTTCTTTATGTAGTAAACAAAATCCTTTGACTGTGTTGGTTTCAATTACTGCTGTTAAAGCAGCTTTGGCAGCCTTAAACTGATCCCAAGCGTCCACTAAATTTACCGTGATACCCATGTATATGGAAACCATCCAATTGTCGTTGAAGAATTTATCTACAATTTCACGCATTTGTGCTACCTGGGCATGCAGTATTTTTGGGGAGAAATACAAACAAACATACAACATGGCTGCTTGATTCGATACAGCAGTAGAACGATGATCAGGATGTGGATAAACACTCAATTGATTGTAAATATCATCACACCGTAAACGACCGATAACCATATCGATGAAATTTTCGTCGAACTGGAAACGTGCAAAATAAGCTTCTGGATAGTTGGTTACCGAAAAATCCTTCATTGATTTTATATTGCCTGCAAATGGTTGATGGTTGGGCACATAGCCAGTGGATCGCAGTAACATACAAACATCATCTACATTACTATCACCGTGCGATTTAGCACCACTGTAGCGGTAATAAGAAATTAAAAGACGCTCTCTTACAATACCAGGTATATGAAAATCCACAATCAAAAGTATTACTCCGAAGATGTACAAAGATTCACACTACAAAGAAAATTTGATTTTCTCTCTTCAAATCGGAATAACATATTTAATTTGTTACCATCAATTGTTTGCCTTCGGAATCTTGAAGAACAGTTTCCACGGTTTGTTGTATGTAATAACCGCGATCCAACTCATCGATGAATTGCTGTAAGTCTGAGGCGTACTGATGAGTACTTTCGAAAGCTAAATAGAAACGTGTCAATAAATCTAAATAATTTTCCCGTATTTCGTCGTCCAACTCTTGAAGCTCCTGCCATGAATGCAAATAAAATGTTTACATACAATTTATACATAATTACGTGAGTTGTAAGAAAGCCATACCACAGATTGTTCAATTTTCTGTTCATGAGCTTCGGCCACTTTTAAATAACTAAAATCCATTATGATTTCGGAATACTTCTGCTGTTCACCTTTACTGTTCATTCTAATTAAGGTAAAAAACTTTTTTTATTATTAGTTTTATTTACTCTATTTCAATTTGCAATATCATAACTACCGATATACATCAGGTATATAATCCTTGAGTCTTAGAATTTCCGCTATTATGGAGTTGCCCATTGATACAATACGTAAAAGATTTTGACCACAAGCATTGTTTTTAGCCAAAAATTCCGTCATTTTTAACGAAAAATCATAAAAAAATATTACGGAAAAACAATTTCGCGATATTATCTTAAAACAGGTGTTGTTTACAATGGTCGTATTGTTGGTGTTGTCGGTTTAGCTGTCAAATATAAATCTGTCAAAAAATAAAGCGAAAATAGCTACGGTATTAACTTCTATTCGCTTACAGTCTTAATATAATTAGTTATTGTATAATGACCGGCGATTGTGAATTGCGTTTTGAATAACTCCACAAATATTAAATCTGATAAAGCAATGCATTAAATGAAACAATTTGAATTTCTTAAGAACTCATTATCTGCACTAAGCAGTTACTAGCTAAGCACTTAGTTAGTAATCAATTAATGCTTCGTAGTGCAGTGGAACAGTTGTCATCTTAACGAACACTTTATTATGAGTTCATTATTATTTTTTTGGTGACATACGGGGGATTAAAGAATAAACAAAACAAAAAAAGTTTAATAATTGAAAAGATTTTGCCGGCGAGTGTGAAAAATTTCGTTCTTCAAAGTTTTATGAATGGTGTCAAGAAGAATTGCAAAGATTGCGCCGACCTTGAAGCCACTGTCGATATAACATAGTAGGGTGCGAAAATAACATTGATTATATACTTTGTCCTTTAAATAAATAATTCACCTCAACAACTGCACACTATTAAGACGACTAGATACACCTAGACACACTTCTTTTCATGCTCTTACTTCTCTTTTTTTATACCTATCGCTCATTTTGTTTTTTTTTCATAAGCCAAAGGACCCCATGAATTGATTAAGCCATGTCTGTCCGTCTGTGTGTCTATGTGGTGCTGGCACTCTCCTGGTCGCAAAAAAGAAGTTGTCCATTTCAAATTTGATAGAAACATTGGTCGTTTCTGCGAACCAAATTGGTCAGAGCAGTAGCTCGCAGTGCTGCGGAAACTGAACGCAGTTTCGTTTGTCTTAACAAAAATTTGCGGATCTTTGCTCGTTACTTCTAAATTATGAAAGTTAGAAGGGTGAAATTTTCCATATTTACTTTACGAAACACTATTCTTTATGTGAAAAATTCGGCCATGTCCGCGTAACAAGTGATTAAACTTTTTTTTTCATTTCTGCGGGTTTTATGCTCTTAAGGCAAACAAGACAGAATGTTTCAAACTATTCTGTAAATTTCTCAAATGAAGACATATTGTCTACATAAAAATGGGTATGAATGAATGAATAAAGTGGACGTCGCGCCCTAATGAATTAATTTTTTCTTAATAATATCAGCGATATGGGTATCAAATAAAATAACGTGGAGAGTAGAGTGCGAGAAGCTAAGTACGTGAGTCCCAAATGAAATATCTCGGGCGTCACGACGAAGAAAACTAATTTTTTCGTTGTAATACCGTCAATATGCGTATCACATGAAAAGACTTTGAGAGTAGAATGCGAGAAGCTAAGTGTATCAATTATAAATTAATTGCGATGTACGCCATGACGTGGTAGGTTAATTTTCTTAACAATATCTTTTAGAGAAGTAAAAGGTGAAAGATAAATTCCAAACCATCCACTTAAAGTTTTGAATGGTGGTGGGTATGCGAGATTGGGTCACGACCGAATATACTTTTCTTACTTTTTAAGATGTGTTTTTATTTTATATTTTACATTTGTTTTTATTCGTGGAGCACAGCAAACGCGTGAGGAAACGAAATGTGAAAGTGCGTGAAAGAATTCGATTATTGGATTGAAAAAGAAAGTCCTTACAGTGGAAGCTCTACTGAAAGTGAACCATGGAAAATTTCAGATTATGTATGCGACGAATTGAAATACAATGCATATTGAAATGATTTAACCGGACCTTAATATCTATCTATTCGATTGATAGAATAAACTAGCTGTTCGTTACGTTAAGCGCTGCGCATATTTACGAGACGATAATTATCTGGCTAATTGGAGATTCATGTTGGACTTTAATTTATATTTTGTATCTAACAAGCAGTACTTAAGTCAATGCGTATTATTAAACGATTAATGTTAGTTTGAAGATAAGATCTTGTCTCACCTTTCACTTCAAACTTTGCTTTAAAAGTCATCAGGTTGACAATATTTAGAAAGCAATCTCAAAATGTTTAAAGGTTACACGGAACTTGTGGTGGAACAACGAAAAAAATTGTTGTTGGTTCAGTTTAATAATCCAAAAAAGAAAAATTGCCTGAATCGTTTTGCTTATATTGAAATAACTCGTGTGTTGTGTGAAGCTGCCCAGGAAGATCAAGTCACTATAGTAGTATTTACTGGTACTGGTGATTTCTATTCAGCCGGCAATGATTTGTCACAATTCGAGAGTGTTAACGATTTGGAAGCCTCTATAACGGAATCTATTAAGATTTTTAAAGAAATGGTCAAGGCTTTCGTGGAATGTCCTAAGGTTATAGTATCTTTAGTAAATGGTCCTTGTATCGGTATTGGTACTACATTGGCCGGTCTCTCGGATATGGTATGGTGCTCCAAAAAAGTAAGATTATCCTTTGCTCCATTTGTATGTAATTTTTATATTAATATTTGCTATTATTTTAAAGGCTTATTTTACAACACCCTTCGTCAAATTGGGCATAGTGCCGGAAGCCGCGTCTTCTTATATGTTTCCGCTCATTATGGGCCGTTCTAAAGCAACTGAAATGTTATTATTTGGTGAAAAACTACTACCTCATGAAGCCTTACAATATCATTTTGTGTCACGGGTGTATAAACCGTCTGAACTAAACAGCGTTATATGGCCAAAACTCATTGCCTTTTCTGAATTACCTCCACAATCTTTGCAAATTTCAAAGACATTACTTCGAAATCACGAAAAATCGAATATCTTGCAAGCTATTCATTCCGAATGCGATCAACTTTATAAACGTTTCCACAGTGAAGAGTTTTTCGATGCTATGATACGGTTTAATACAAAAAAGTCAAACTTATGAATACGTCGTCGTGAAGTTAAGCAATAGTCAATTCTTGTTGGTGAAAAAAAAAACACTTTTACTGCTTTTACAATGGTTTGGATCGGACCATCTTTTCGAACACTCCCCATATAACGCCCGTTCTAAAAATCCGTTATATGGAAAAAAATTGGAATTTTCAAAATTTCTCTACAAAAGTGGCCAAAATAGTAGTAGTTTGGCATTCTAAATTGGTGTGAAAACTTTGGGCGGGCTGGGATATTATTGTGGCCCCCCTCTTGTATACAAATTTTACAATTTTTTCCCATATATCAACTTTTCATAATAGGGCCTTATATGGCGAGTGGTCGAAAAAGTGGACCGATTCGAACCATTTTCAATAGCATTCGTCTTTGGATCAAAGCACGTCACTGTACCAAATTTCATCAAAACATCTCAAAATTGCGACCTGCAAGTTGAACACAAATTAACATAGAGAGACAGGCTTGGATCAATTCAAAAAGTGATTCTAAATCGATGGATATAATACAAGGTCTGTCTATCTTAAGGCCTTCTGAGTGTTAGATACATCCGCATAAACCTAATATACCCTATAGCACAAGTGGTGTAGGGTATAACAATCACTTAAGATTAAATTCAAAAATCTACCCAAACCGTGTTAACACTACATTTACGGCACCTAGTCATTTGACGAGTTTTTGATTTTAAAAATTCAGCGCACGGAAGTCGAATTAAGTAGATGTTATATATTGGTTTTTAAGGATATTATGTAGAAAATACGTATGTCTATCCATCAATTTGAAAGCGAACCTTTGTGAGTCGTCACAGTAAGGGTAGGAAGTTGAACTTCGGCATTGAACATTCCCTGAACGACTAAAAATATTGGCTTAAAAAATGGTCGTGATCTGTTCATATACACGCTCGCAATGCAGAAGAAACTAAAACAAGTTGAAAGTTTCTTTTAAAATTTCCGTCTATAGCTTTCGATCTAAGCTCAGTGTTAAGAAAACGACAGAAAAAGTAGGTTATGTACATTTTCCAAATTAAATCCTGTGTATTGACAAAATGTAAAACAAGAAATCCTGTATAAACAAGAATTAATAAATAAAACTAAGAATTTTACGAGTTTATTAAATAATGTTTTTAAAAGAAAAGCTAAACAGACTGACTAAATTAGGTTTTAGGGGCGGAGGAGAAGAGAGGATAAACGTTCGTCAGCCAGGACATAGACAGAATCGCCAGAAATTATTAAACACGTAAGAGCATTATGGTACGTCAAGGCCGACCATTAAATACTCCACACCCCATTGTCTAACACCTTTCTTATTCTCATTATAGAACACAAAAACTACATTTTGTTTCAATTTTCGTGAAAATCCTTATTAGGGTAGGATTCAAAATATAGGCCAAGATGATCCAAATTTGGTAGAGTTAATTTTTTTATATAAAATTACTATTGTGTAATTTTCATAGTGAAGTTTTGAAAATTATACGTTTTTGTCGTATGATTCAAAAATTGCCCCAGCCGGTCCAGAGTTTTCATACCAATTTAGAGTGCCAGTATACTACTACTTACTCACTTTCGCCGAGAAATTTTGAAAATTACAATTTTTTCTTCATATAACGACTTTTCAGAATAGGGCTTTATATGGCGAATGGTCGAAGAAGTGGACCGATCCGAACCATCTTCAATGGCGTTTGTCTTTAGATTAAAGTACGTCATTGTACTAAATTTTATCAAAATATCTCAAAATTGCGACATGTAGATTGAACACAAATATGTAGGGACAGACATCAGACGGACGGACATGCTTAGATCAAGTCAATTGGTATAGTAAAAGGTGGGCCAGTTTAAGCCTATCTGCACACTAACTTAATATATCCTATACCACAAGTGGTGTAGGGCATAATAAATTTCTGGGGAGTGAATAGCTATGGCCGCAACATTTAAAAAATCCATTGAGAGGTAAGCTCCTGTTTACATTTTTAATCTCGATATAACATCACGTACATATAATGCACACAAATCAATAATTACGTCATGTGCACGCAATTATGTACCGGCAACCAATAAATATTTTCAACATTTAAACAAGTAACTAAATGAACGCCTAACGCTTTTAAATATTCGCATTTGTCGGTTATTTTGATCGGCATTAATGGATTATCGCAGTATAATGGATTCGCTACATTACCTGAATAGAATGTATTCGTAATTAAATAGCATTTGATTACGAAAATTACTGTTAAATGTTGCTTTGTTTAGCAAAATTTCACATTTAAAGTTTGCTACTTGCTTAATACATATATGAAATGTTTCAATTAAACTCTAATCGGACCACGCGTTTTTATAATAAATGAGACCAAGAGGAGCCTCACCGGCTTACTGGCAGGACGGAAGCCCATATTTTGGACATGAAGTTATTGATAGTTTATATTCGTTTATTTATCCAAACAAGCTATATATAAACATAAAACATTACACTGACGACATGTTTTTTTTTGATTTCGATACACGTATGTGTATGTAAAAATAAGAAAATCTCCGAAAATAAAACAAGTACGAAAACATATTCGGCTACCGACCGAATCTACTAAATCCATTACCTTTATTATAAAAAGTTCTAAGAAAATAACTAAAATTATTACTCTCTTCCTACTCTAGAACATTGAATGGGTGTGGGTGATTACTTCCATATTTTGTAGAATACAACTGGGAATTTTTATCGTGTCTCGATTGTACTTTATAAGTCACCACCCAGTCAAAACCCACAAAGCAGAAGCGCTCTCAGATTATCTTGCAGTGTAGGCGCATCACTTCACCGATTTGGCCCAAATTCAGCAATCAACTGCGAAAGTCGATCGCTTTATTTTTGCAGCCGGGAGAATGTTGAAAACACTTATTACACTTGCATTAGAGCTGTCCATAGACTTTGGTTGAGTTCACGACTCGCAAGGACATTATTGATTGTGATATTGTATATACGGGTATGTACCGTTCCTCAACGCATATCGTTCTTAAACTTTTGATTTGATTGCATGCTCCCTGTACAAGATAGGAAATTGCTTTCTAAGTGTAGACTTATGAGGCGCATCTCGTGGGAAGATTTGTCCGAAAAACGAAAAGGCTTAATTTTGGCATCATGCCTTATAGTAAATTTACTAAAAATTATTTTGTTGGTAATAGATGATTAAAGTCGGGCAAGGCCGACCATTAAATATCCTACTCTACATTGCCTAACGCAATTCTTATTTTTACTATAGAACACAAAAAATTATATCTTGTTTTTATATAAAGACATATTTTACATAGGGCAGGATCCAAAAATAAGCGTAGGTGGTCCAAATTTTGTACAGTTCATTTTTGTATAAAATTACTGTTATGAGCCAATTTCCATCACCACATATTAAAACTTAGACTTTTCTGTTCTACAAACAGTCAATTTTCGTGAAAATCCTTCGTAGGGTGGAATCCAAAAGATAGGCCGAGATGGTCCAAATTTGGTACAGTTTATTTTCTGTTATGTAAAATTACTATTATGATTTAATTCTCATCATGAAGCATTGAAAATTATACCTTTTTGTCGTATGAACTTCAGTTTTCGTTGTATAAGAATGGGTTCAAAAATTACCTCAGCCGGTCCAGAGTTTTTATGCCAATTTAGAATGCCGAAATACCACTACTTAACCACTTTCGCCGGGAAGTTTTGAAAATTCCAAATTTTTTTCATCTAACGACTTTTCAGATTAAGGCTTTGTATGGAGAATGCTCGAAAAAGTGGACGGATCCGAACCAATTCCAATAGCGTTCGTTTTTGGGTCAAAGCACCTCATTATACCAAATTTCATCAAAATATCTCAAAATTGCGACATGTAGTTTGAGCACAAATTTGCAGGGACAGACAGCAGACGGACAGGCAGACTTACATCAAGTCAGACTACGATTCTGAATCAATTGGTATAATAAATGGTGGGCTTATCCCAAGTCCTTGTGCGTGTTACATACGTTCGAACTAACTTAATATACCCTGTACTACAAGTGGTGTCGGGTATAAGAGAATGCTGGGAAGTGGAGGGAGAGAATAACCAAAATATTAAACTGAAAGTTGAAATGTATTTCAAAAGATCAACGAGGTGCGATTAGAGTCAGACATTAAATTTCAAAAATCTTTCACTTCGTATAAACGATAACTGAAAGTGCAACGAACTGCTTCTTTACTTTTTATTACTAATATTTTATCAAACTGATTAGTTCGATCTATTGAATTTGTTTATTCTTTAGCACATTCTATATAGATCTTGAATATTTACTTTTTCTGCGAATTGTGCATAAGTCTTGAGAGAAATTCATCAGATAGATATACTGCTTGATTACCGTTATTATGTCTTTCTACTTTCCAAGTCATATGTAATATGGGGGTCATCAGATAAGTGTTTGTGTTTGTAATAAAAACTAAATGTAATAAAAAATAAATTTTGTTTTATTTTTTAGATATTGGTTTATGCGATTCTTATTTACGATATATACGATTTCATGTAAATGACCGCCGCTGGACTTTTGTAAAGCTTTTACTTTGGAATAATAATTTTGGACTTTTTTCCCACATAAGCCTTTGCTCTTATTTCATTAATAATAATGATGAATAAAGTGATTGAGAGTTCGTGGTTTATCGGAGTAAGGCAATGCTCCAATATAACCGGAAAGTAAAAAGTCCTATCGAATCATATCGCAAGCTCACATTGGCATCACAACACGATCATTGAACTTTTCTCGTAATAAATTGTTGATGCAATGAGACGCGCATGGCATGTTGCAACATTCTGTTAAAAGCACATATCGTCCAAGCCGTGGCACAAAAAATCATGTAAACATATAGCTGCGTTATAGCGTTTTGCATTGATTTTAACTGCAATGCGATTTTTGTCCATAAACCACACCCAACAGTAATTTTTGGATACGTCCTGCAAAAGTCCTTTAGGAGCATCAGATGTGTAATCCATCCCATCCACAGTGAATACACAGACGTATGATTTCTTTAAGTTTACATTCGGATCCACCAAACGGATATCCGCGAGTACATTTTCCTTGATGTCATGTAGAGTGAAAAATATGGTTAACTTTTCGGTTGGCAGACAGAAAATAATAAACAAAACAAACGGCATGCCTGCGAAAACATTGAATTACATTTTCGCTGAAAGCACAACACTAGAGCAAACGCGCCATATAGCGTGTCTGCATGCCGGCATCAGCGTTTCATATTTCAAGTAAACGAAAATTGTAAATAAAAGGAGGCAAAATTTCTTGTATACAAGGAATCAGATTTTAATAATGAAATCAATTCAATTTCAAAGTTTCCAAGCTGAGCAGGGCGCGGCGTTTTAGGAACTTCAAAAAAATGAATAATTGATTTCTTGAGTTCGAGAGCGAGACTCTTTGGCAGTTAAAAGAGTGCTAGACATGACGAAAACAGCCGAACGGTTAGGAAACAATACGCACGGGCATTGGATGCATAGGGAATCTTCTTTCTAGATTACATGGCGATCCTGCCAATCTTTTGATTTATATATGTATGTATGTATACATGTATAGCTCTAAATATTTATCATATTTAAATTTTTTTATAAGTTTGTATCATGACTACACATATATACATATACATATATATTGTTAAATATCAATATATCTTTAGAAGCGTATATATATTCAGATATCAGTATATATTGTAAAATGATGCATAATTGTACCGCTAGACAAGATTCCTAGTAAAGAAAAACGATTCCGACAAATAACGGAATATGTGAACATAGGAGTTCCTTCTTCCATCTTGTAAGCATAGTTCATGAAAATATCGAATATCTCGAATGTTCCCGCGGGCAACCGCTTATAATTATAAGTAAAGAATAAGAAGAAGCTTAATGCAAAGTAGTTAATAAGAAACGAGTTCAGTTAATGAAAGCACCAAATAAATATATTTTATAAATTCGGCAAATCTAACGGGCTGCCCTAAGTCAAACACTAGGAACGATATTTTATTTCTTTGGACGACCAAGAAGATGAGAGCACAACTCTACCACTGGTAAATTTCATTCGTTTGAAGAAAGAAAAAAAAGAAAAAACTTTTCTTCTCACTTAACCCTGAGCGCTTACTGCTGCCAAAAAAAAAAAAAAACAGTTTTGGGTTACGCGTTTTGCAGAGAAAGGGATTGAGTTGATTAATTGTTTGTGTAGCCAGCCATAAAAAGGCGAAGGAAATCGTTCGAATTTCGTAAGAGGCACGAAATTTATTTAATTTTATTTATTATTTATCATATGTTTAAAGAAAACAGCTAATCGTTTACAAATTAATTGTTTTTTCATTTATTTATTGTTGTTATTAATTATTATCATTTTTTTTTTTTTAAATTTACAATAATTATATTAAAGTGTGTATAAAAAATTGGTAAAAACTATTATTATTATTATTAAAGTTACGATAATCCTCAAAAGGAAATTGTAATCGAATTTTTAAATGTAATTAAGAATTAAAATAATTCATTAATAAAATATCAATTAATATTATTAGCAACAAAGAATATGTATATACACACGTTTACACACTATTAAGCTTTGACATGATTTTTTTTGTTTTTTTTTTATAACATTTTTTCAGTGTATGTGTTTGAAAAGACGGCAATAAAGCCACTCTCTGAACTTAAATAAAATTTTTAATTCATTATTTCTCTTCCTCTTCTTATTTTTTTTTAATACTAGGATTATAGTTTATGTTAACTGACTACGAACTTTAACTTGTATAATGATATAAAACTTGTTACACTTAAAAATTTTTATATGGCATACATACATATACATATATATATATATATATATATATATATATATATATATATATATATAAAAGTTAAGTACAACGAATGATTTTTGATTTTAGAGCACTTACGGTTTGAAAGTGTGGCAAATAAGCGATAGAATTTAATTTTGTTCATTTATTGTTAATTACTATATAACATACGAACTAGCAGCAAGTTGCTTGCAGCAGGTACGTTAATTTGCTTTCTTTCGTTTCTTATTGAAATTTTGTATTGTATTGTATTAATCCCTTTATGATAAAGTGATTTCAATAGCGATTACTTTCTCTGTCCGAATATTTGCCACTCATTTTGCTAACTGAATAGCGGTCCGAGTAGGCATCATATTTATCCGCTTTATAATTGATTTCTTGCGGTGTATAGCCGATGTTCTTCTGCCAATGCCGAGTCCAATATAAATCTTCATTGCGCACTTGTGAAGGTGTTTTAGCATCTCGACATACCACCACACAATACACCATACAACCGATTAAGGTGAGAAAGCCAAATATCAGAAAAATTATACCCAAAATCCTATAAGTGAAACCGAAAAACACTGCAAATAATTACAAAGTAATTGTAAAGAAAATGCTTACCACACATAGACCGGTTCATAGAATTGCACCACTATTACGAAACCCAATGTTACTAGAATGAGACCTAAATTCAGTAAAAGCATTAAACAGCACACGCCCTTAACGTTAGGACAAAAGGGATTAGGAGCGGACATCGTTTCAATTTTCGCTCCACGTTTTGTAGTAGAGCGAGCGCTACGTCCAGTTTTAGCAGTGCTCGCTACAGAGTAAACACTTCGCGGCCCGCCACGGGATGCAGGCCGATGACTATAGCGGCTGAGGATATAAAAATGATACTTATTGTTGTTTTAGTTAGAAAAAAATCTTTGGATTAAATAAAATTGGACCAAAAGTGGACCGAGGATACTAAAGGAGAGAAAAGGAAATGTAGGGAAAGTTCGATAAGAGGAAAAATGGGGTTAGGGTGAGGGAGAGATGAAGTTAGATAGATATAAAAAGAGAGATGGAATTAGACAGATAGATAGATAGAGTAAGAATGAGAGAGAGAGAGAGAAAGAAAGCGACATAGAAGATGATGGTACACCATTAGTACAGGTTTCCTTCTGGAACTGGCAGAACAAAATATACAAACTATCTTCCGCGCTCCTTTCTCACCAAAAATGTCAGACCATTTAGCAGACCCTTTCTAGTTGTAGTATCTATCTATTAGTCTAACGAGTATATTAGCAATATATGGGTTTTTCGACGGCCCTTGGGTTTGAAGGTAATGGGTGTGCGAAAAACTATAAAATTCTTCTATTTGGACTACGCGAATTGCGTGGTGGAAATGCGTGAATTTTTCTTTGCGCTTAAATTAATTTGTGCTGTTTGCGAGCAAGAAAAATTTAAAAACCAGCAGCTAAACTGCGATGACTTATCCTTCGGTGATGGGTATAAAAAAGGTTCACAACCTGTATGATGTCTATATAAAGAATTTTACACACATCGGGGCACGTTACATTATCAGGTGTTGTTTCGATGCCATACTATCCAATATGAGCCTAATATTCAATAATCATTCCACTATGGAATGCGGAAGGCTAACCAAAAGATACGAAATCTGTTGCCGCTGCCGAGAAAGTGAGTGGTTTCCATATTGTAGATATCAATACAGTTTAAAGGGTCTTTTTTGAAAATTCATATGCTCACCTAATTTCCGAGGGTGCTTTATAAGCGGCACTTGTTACATAAATATCGCTGCCAGCGTCACCCCCATGATCATAACTTAAAGCTGATGGAGCTCGTGGCGGTATACGTTGCGGCGGTGGACCGTTTAATGGCCGCGGACCGCCGCTATCGACCACAGACGATTGATGATGATGATGATGATGATGATGATAGTGCCCATTGCTTTGACCATTTAAACGATTTTTGCGCGATGAATTATAATGACCCTGAGGTGAAGTGCGCTCATGAGTTATAGTATACTCGGACATAGTGCGTTCAGAGGGTGCCCGATGTGATTCCTCACCATCCGTTGAATAGCCACGATTCGAATGAACATACGGTGGATCGGGTGTTAAGCGACCATGGGTAGCCACGTAATGGCCGCCTTTTATTCTAAACGTTCACGAAAAAGAATAATGAACATCGTTTCAGATTAGAAAAAAATAAATATATATATATATATATATATATTTTCTAATTCGTTCGTCGTTTAAATTCTTTAACTTACTTTTTAACTCGCCTCTCTTGCATTTTCGTGTTGAAAAATGACTTAATAAAATTAAACCAACAAATTATAATTCTTGGTAAAATTTTTGATATAAAAATGTTCTGTGTTTTGCCGTCACTGCTGGATTTATTTCTTTTCCTTTCATTAGTTAATTCAGTGCATTGTGGTCTCGTTTCTCAACTGAAAAGGAAAGAAAAAATTACATTAAATCAAATAAAAATACTATGAGCGATAAAGATCGTCAATTGAAAATTTTGAAAGGGAATGCACAATTCCTTCGACCTTTGCTACGTTTCTGAGTAGCAATCAAAGACAGCTGCATTTTTCGTTTCTATAAATGAAAAATATTGGAACCGTCTTTTCGTATTGCTTGATCACTATGTAGCTAAATATACTTGATTTGAGGAGTACCATCAACCCAATAATCGTAAACAATTGCTCGATAAGAAGAAGCGTATGCCGGACCCGCCTGCCTTCATATGACTTCATTTCCTATATTCATTTTTATACACTATGTTAACTATCGGAGCTAAACTAAACGTGATGAAAAATGAAATTAATATAATTTCATTTATTAAAGTCTACTTTAGGGCTTTAACAGAATTTAAAGCAAAATTCATTTTTATATCTCAGAAGGTTATTATTATGTATAGTTATAAAATTATTAAAATACGTTCTTTGGATATGGAAAACTTGAAAAACAAAAAAAAAAAAAAACATTTTTATTATCCAAGTTTTGAAAAAATGTACGCGTTTACTTAACCGTTAGAGGCGTTCAAGCGTTTTACACAGAAAGTTACTTAAATATGCCAAAATGAAAGTAAACTTTTTTTCTTTTCATTTTTTTCTTCTTTGATTTACACATTTTATGTATGTATAGGTAGAGACTTAGCGTATTGTTAACGTAATAAATTCATGTTTAAATTACATATTTTTAATTACCGCTAAAAAATAGAAAAGAAACGAAAAAGTAAAATTGAAAAAGAAAAGCTAGGGCTCATTCATTAGAGAACGTCATTCGATTTTTCTTACAAAATAATAGGCACTTGAACAATAAAATTGAAATATCGGATGATTGCCAGAGTTCAAGATCCCATTGCTTGAATTTTCAATGCCGAATTATTGGCGAAAATTGTTTGGCGAAGGAATTCCTAAAAAAAATGTATTCTCTACAATTCCATCCGAGACATAAAAACATTTTCATTAAATGCAAATTTTATAAAAATTCTATTCTTTCGAGGCCACATATATTTCATATTCTATTCCTGATCATATTGTATTACATAACTAATGTTTTTTTGTTTTTTGTTTGCTCTCTCACTTTGCTGATGGTTGTTGGGGAAATACATCAAGAAGACCATTGTTTGGGTTTGTCTTAACGTGCTGAGTCTATATATCAAGTTTTAAATAGTAAAATGTTAAAATTTAGTCTCCCGCCAATCTCTGTACTGGCGATAGATCATTACTCTCGAACGATAAAGAGACGTCCAAAGCGATTATTGCAAAATCGACTTAACCACCTCTTGATTGAGTTGGTAGCAGGGGAAAGATACAAATAACGGTCTTAAATACATATATTTTGCAAGTATGTAACCCCTGTAACGTAGTACGATAAAAAGGATGGCCGAAGGATGGGGGGTATATGCATTTTGTCAAAACGTTTGTAACGGCCAGAAGGAAGCTTCAGAGACTCCACAAAGTATATGTATTCTCGGCTAGTATGAAATTCTAAATCGATTTAAGCATGTCCGTCTATCCATCTGCGCACAAACGGTTTGTCCGCAAAAATGAAGCTGTCGGCGTTAGATTTGGCGGAAACATTGGAAGTTCTAGCACGTAGATTGGTAGCGAAAATGGGCCAAATCGGTCGAAGAGCACACCGACAGCACCACACAAACTGGGAATACCTCTGTTTTACAAAAGGAATAAAAAATTGATTGTTTATTCATTACTTGTAAACTAGTAGCAGAGAAATGCACAAATATATGTAACGCATATTCCATGGGCGATGCTGTAGTATCTATACAAAAATGGAAAAAATTTGCCACGCCTACCCAATATTATAGTGCAGCAAAATTCCTTTGCCTTTATAAAGCGCAGAAATAAGCTTCAAAAACCCCATAAAGTATACAAATTCTTGGCGAGTCACAACCGTTGAATGCATCTAAACATGTCCGCCTGTTTGTCTGTCCATGAGTCTGTTTGCGCAACTTTGTAGTATTTGTGGTAAACATTCTCCCGTCAGCTAAAGTGAAGATGACGACAAAAAATTTGCAAACGAATTTGGAATTGATATGAACTTTTCAAAGGGCACGCCTAGAACGCTTACACGCCTATGCGATGAAAAACTTTTATTTTGAAAATGAAAAAAATCAGCCGCGCCCATCTCCATATTTCACTCCATTTAATTTCTTTGATTCTTTTTGTCCTTTTTAGGATAACGGCGATGGGTATAAGATTCGTTCGCGACCGAGTAGAATTTTCTTTTTCTTTATTTTCCATTCCGAATATTAATTTTGCATATACATTAATAGGATTATGTTTTTTTTCTTCTTTTTTTTAATAATTATATTGAAATCGGACAGGATTTTTGCCTTAAGCCAATCAAAAAATGCAAAATTATTTATATATATTTTACTTAACTTTATTTATATTCAAAGTCCTTTGCATAGCACCTGTAAGGTTTTATATAATATATGTACGTGTATGGGTACACATTCAAAATGGAATTAATTTCATTTATTATTGCATGTATTCTGGTTGAACGGACTTCAACCTAAAATAGTGGGATCAGCATACGTCCAACTGAAAATTTCGCGGATGGTGCGTATTAAACAACTTTTGGATGAATTGTATAAAGTTGAAGACATTTTGTTAACTATTTGCAGAATATTTCTTCTTTTGTATTCTCTTGTTCAATCATTTGAATCTGAGGTATTTACTTGGTATTTTAGATTTTTCATATTAGCGTCTTATTAAATTTATATATAATTAAGTTCTTTAAAAATATTTTACCGAATTTGAAATTCGTTTTTCATTTCAACTTTGTGATGTACGTGGGTCGTTTTGGGTTTTTTCTTGTTTCATTTCATCAAAGTTGCGGTGAGAGCTTTATACTAATTGGCAAAAAATTTGTTTTAAAATGCAATCGCATTTGCATACACTTGCATGTGTGCACAATGCAGATGCTTGTATACATAAATTCAGAAGTCCACAGGAAAATGTATCCTAACCTAACGTGTTCGAACAATCTTCCTGAGAGAAAACCTTATTTTCATCTCGAATAATAATTTAAGTGCTGTAATAATGTTTTCCTCTGAAATAAAAAAAAAAAAAAAAAAAAAAAAAATGAAATAAATTTCCTTTATAGAGAGAGATTCTACATACGCACAAATACCAACGGCTTACCTCTATATTGCATAGGCAGTCGAGTACGCATTTCGCTTCATAGTTGACTGCGTGTGATTTATTTGTGCTAGTTTCAGTAAAACGAGTCAAACTAATTATATATTAATCTAACAAAAAGGCATTTGAAAACATTCATTCACTCATTCAGTCATTCATTTCAGTTATAAAATCATAATGAACATAAGTGGATTAAGTGCAGGCACAATAATATAATTGCTCTGAGTTTAAACCCAGAATACCAGAATTCGTTGCGACATTCATTGATAGCCGATCACTCTTACCCCCATCACATTTCCTTTTGTTCATTTTAAACGATTATCTAAAAGGGCTTTTTAAATAAACTTATAATTAAGTTTTTTGCATTGCATACGAAGCCGCTTTTCTCCTCTCCACAGATTTGAGAACAAAACGAACGGCCGCACTTGTATGAAACTCGAATCTCATCCTTATTGCGATGGAATTTCCGAATCGTATTTCGCGCTATTAAAATTGCAAGAACAATATTTATGCATTTTTATATCCATCACCGCAGAATGATTCATTTTGTCAGAATGTTTGCAACGTCCGGAAAGAGGCTTCAGAAATCCCACAAAATAATTATACATTCTTGATCAGCATCAAACTCTGAATAAATTTAAGCAAGTCCGTCTATCCTTCTGGCTGTCCGGGTGTCTATCCGTCTATGTAAAATCTATTGTAAACAGTGTCCTGACGCAAAAATGAATCGACTTCAAATTTTGACATTGGAACATTGGAAGTTTCTGCACGCAGATTGATATTGAAAATGAGCCAAATTGGTAGAAAGACACGCATACAGTGCTACAAACTCAGTGCAGTAAACTCAGAACACCTCTATTTTTCGAAAGGAATAAAAAATTGATCTTTTGCTCATAATTGCTCATAAGCTACAGCAGAAAAGTCTACAAAAATGTACATGTATATTCTAAGGGCGAGTCTACAGTTCCTTTTTGGAAAAAATCGGCCACGCCTACTCAATTTTATGGTGTGTCATAATTTTATATTTTTTTCTCAAAATCTTTATAACGCACGCAGAAGCAAACTTCAAAAACCCCATTACGTATATAAACTCTTGACCAGTTTCAAATGTGGAATGCAAATAGACATGTCCGTCCGTTCATTTGCCCATCTGCCCGTCTGCGCGACGTTGTAGAAATTGGGCTATACAATCTCTCGTTTGAAAAAACGAAGATGTCGCCTAGAAACTGGCCGAAGAATTTGAAAGTGACGCGAACTTTTCAAAGAACACGCCTACAACGCCTACAGGTCTATGTAACAAAAACTGTGAGCATATATGCTTTCCGTATTTGTATGTTTGCTTGTTACTTATAACAGTACAACCCACACATACCCGATATAAATTCCCACTTTTATTGGGAAAATAGAAAAAATTCGTCGCGTTCCTCCCAACTTATAGAATATGAAATTCTAATTGCTTTCCTTTTTTTACGATCGCGATGATGCGTGTAAAAGATTCGGTCATAATTGAATATAATTTTCTTGTCAAATATAGTCATAGGGTCAACACAATTGATCGGTTAAAGCATGCGCATTTATCACCAATGCCAGCCTCTAGGCTGTTTTTCATTTCTGCTGTTAGAACTCTTAACTCTCTCTCTCTCTCTCTCTCTTTTTCGCTCTCGCTCTCGCTCTCTTGTAATAGAAAGCTAATATTGCGTTGCGAACATTCCCCTTTCATCTGAAAATTACTATCGATCGATCAACACGTTAAGATTAGACCAGATTTTGGAAAGACTGCCTGTGAATAACTTATAAGGTGACGCAATTATTAATTAAACTAGAGGTTTGTCGGATATTAATTTAGAAGCAAAAGTACGAAATCATGACCATTTTCATATCCATACAATTCTAAGGGATAATCAATGGAGGACTTCAGTGTGCCGTGATATCTGCGTGGGTTTAATTACATAAGTAAACACAATTTTGTTGTTAGCTAAAATCCTAATTTTATTTATATATTTTTCAATGATTCTCAACGCTACAACTACCGATGTCTTGCGTATACCTATTTCTAGCAAAAGGGCTAATTTTGATCTAGTTTTTTCGTCACAATTGCCCAAAATGGAAAAAGAAGAAGCAGAAATTTGGCGCGTACATTTCTTGACCGCTTCAAACGCCAAAAGGGCTTGAATCCACTTTCATCGGGAAAACGATGAGCAATACAAAAGAAAAGGAGTACATCTGAGTAAAAAGAGGATTTTTTGATTATCTTTTGCATAGAAACTCAGATGAAAGCTTCTGAGAGTTAAAAGTGGAGTGACCAGTTTCGTATATTCTCAAGGCATTAAAATGAAAAGTTTCGATAAATTAGAAAAACGAAAACAATAGCATTTAGAAATGATAGGCGGACGCATAACAGTAAGAGTTCACGCAACAAACTTTTTTCCTAAGGGGAGCAAATAACAGGAAAAGCAAAACGCAAATAACTAATTCTTGATTGATTCCTGAATCCATTCAATCGTATAGACATTCGATTAATACACGAATATGTTTAGTCAAAAAGGCTGACCCACATTGCATGCAAGCACGTACATATATATATATATTATATATATATATTTATATAAATATATGTATTCACATATACATGCAGACACACACATACAACGTTTATATGCAAGCTGCTGCCATGTATCTTTGTGTCTGTCCGGTTGTCTTCACTAGAGCAGGTTGCATGCTTTAAACAATAAACAGTTAGATTGCATGTGAGCTTATAGCAAATTTTTCTTTACTTTTCGTTTAACATTGCGAGAGTATACAGATTTTCCTGTAAAGGCAGTTATGTATATAGAGTTTATGGTTCTATTTGTTGATTATTGTTTGCTGGTTTTTGTGTGTTATTTGTTATTATCCCTTATACTGTTATAGTCTTTCTTAAGTTCACGTGACTTAAGTAAATTTGTTATTTGATGAAGAGAAAAAAAAAAAGAAGAAAAGAAAAACAGATAAAAAAAAAAATAAATAAATTTAAGCAGCATTTGTTTAACTTAATAGAGACGCGGGTATTGCTCGTTTACGAGAGAGAGCCCAACAGAGCCACACCTTTTACTTCTTCTTTTTTTTCTTCTTTCGTCTTCTTCCTCCTCGATTTTATATTCCTTGTTTTGCTGTCGTGTCGTTTTGCTGCTTTGTCTCGTTATAAGTAGCAACACTTGTGATTAATGCAATTGTATTAAATTGAAGGCGTTGTCAGTCGTCAGTTCATTAAACTTGTAAATATTTATTTTCAATTTAAAGTAATTTATTTTTACTATATATTGTTGTTGTTGTTGTTGTTATTCTTCCTATTATTATTTTTGATGAGTTTCGTTTCTCTCGCAACATCAATTTTATTTATTAAATATTTTATATAAAATAATAACAATAATAATAATAATAATAATAGAAATAATGATGATAATAGAATAAGATTTGTGTGATTTTATGTGTGGATATGAGAAATTATTTATACATATATGTGTTATGTCCTTCTATCTTTAGCGTTGAATCATTAAATTATCAATCACGACCGCTGTTATTAAATTGGAGAGTTCTAAAAGTCATTAGTCTTTTCTTCTTGTCTCGTTCTTCTCTTCATTTTTATCATCCTTTATTTTTATTTATTTATTTATTCATTTATTTATTTATTTACTTTTTTTTTTGGTAATGACTGCAAGACTCAATTTTCTGGCAAATTACATTAAGCTCGATAATAACCTCATGGAGCGTTAGATATGTGTATGTATCTATCTGTTTGTGTGCGTGTGTGTGTGTGTCTTCTTTATTACAGTAATTTTCTTGGTATATGCGGCTGCTACTTAAGCACGTACGAAAATTGTCAGTTTAAAAAGTTTATTCAGCTCATTTTTCCCATTTTGCTTTAGCGGGACATACGCATGCATTTCAGTTTCGTTGCTTAAATTTTGCTCGATTTTCTTATTAGGCTAAGAAAAGTTGAAAAGAACTCTTTTAAAAATAACTTTCTTTATATATTTTTTTTTAAATTCTTTTCTCATTCAAAACCAATACCAGGCATTGTTAATGAATATTGTTCCTCTCCCCCCTCACTATATTATAGATAGCTCTCTGCTATCTAGGTCCTTTAAATAACTAAATTGAGTTGGTGTAACTGTATGCATGTGTCGTTGATTATCGTGAAATGTTCGTTCGATTCAAACCAAGACCGTTCAAGTCGTTAGAATTACTTAATCTGCATTAATTTAAGCTTGTCTGTCCGTCTGTCCGACATCCGATGTTCAGTTTCATTTTTCCCTAAGATGTAATATGGCAAATCATAGTACGGCTATCATTATAGTTATTAAGCCTAGGAAAAGTTGTGATGGAAAACTCGATAAATTCCTGTGCACTTTGTAAAAGCAATAGTCACAGTTTAATACAACACATATATCGAATATTTTACATACGTACATACATTGATACGATTTTTTTTGTAAGCCATTTTTTGTAATTGCATTCGTATCTCCCGAATAGCATAAGGGTAAATTCTTACACTTAACGTAGTACGTTCGTACGTACGTAAAGATGAAAAACACTCCACTAAAACGTATTATTTTTAGTAATTAGCTTTTCGTTTCGCTTTATATTCATCAGACTAAAATGGCTCAAGCGATGACTTTTACTTAACGTTGACAGAGCAAATTTTTATTAATTGCGATAAAGAAGGTAATAACTATCTTGTACGACGTTCATCATATTCAACTCCAAAAAGGAAAATTATTAAATTTGTCCTCTTCTTGGTTGCAAACTATTGATGTACATAATATATACACACACATATATATCGTATACGTATGCAGCATTTAGCATGTAGTTACTTTATCGAGCAGCTCAAGTCATAATAAAGACCGCAAGGATTTGAGCGATGACGCTATCTGAGTTTAAGTAGGAATGAAAGGATGTCAATTAACGCGACTATATGCTCTAGAAATAACGCGACTATATGCTCTAAAGTATACAGTTACAGGTAATTTTATTTTAATTTTTTAATAATAATCATAATAATAATAAGAATAATAATAATAATAATAGTAAGTAAGAAAATTATAATCGAATGTGACCGAATCTTTTCTACCCATCATCGCGATTCTCAAAAAAAAAAAAAGCAAAAGAACTAGATTTTTATATTCTATAACAGTGGAGGGGCGCGGCTGATATTTTCTACTTTCAGAATAATAGTGGAAGTTTACATTTTATGAGCAATAAGCAAAAAACATGGGAGGCTAAGGTGTTCATAGTTTTTGTTACATAGATCTATGGACGGTGCAGGCGTGTTCTTTGAAAAGTTTGGCTCATTTTCAAATTTTTTTACAAATTTTAAGTCGATAGCTTGAGTTTTGCGATCAGGAGACTGTTTACAACAGACTTTACATAGACGGACAGGTGGACAGACAGCCAGACAGCCAGACAGCCAGATGGACAGGCGCACTTGCTTAAGTTGATTAACAATTCGATGCTGATCAAGAATATGTATATATTTTGTGAGATCTCTAAAGTTTTTTTCCGGGCATAACAAACGTTTTGACAAAACATTCGGTGATGTAATAATGTAGCGATATAGAATTGCAGTAATTATAAATTTCAAATTTATATTCAATAAATTTTGGAGAGAAATCATAGTTAAATTTAATGATATAATATTGCTAGCGGAGTGAGTGTATACATATGTATTGTATATGTATTGCATACGTATGTGTGCATACATATGTATTGACTCACAAAATCGTTTCGTTTCGTTTCATTGTTATTGTATTGTTGTTACGCTCCTTGAGAAGTTTCTGCCGTTAATCTTTCGTCGTTTTTGTGGTGCCGTGTATATGAAGTCGTGTGTAAGTATGTATGTAATATCCAGAAGGCCTTAGGATGAACGCATTCATCTCACTTCGTCTATCCTTATTCAACTTACATGGCGGAATTTTCGAGATAGTTTGGTGAATTTTATTACACTAACGTGCTTTGGCCTAAGGCACAACCCTTGTGGAAATGGTTTGGATCGCATCATTTCTGCGATCGCTCTCCATATGACGCTTTAGTTGGAAAAAGTCGTTACACGAGAAAAACATTGCAGTTATTAAAATTTTTTGACACAGGATGTCGTCATATTACATTGAATTGGCTAATTCTCTTGTAGACCCCGCCCATATAAATATTCTCACAAAAAGCAGCCATACATATGTCAATGAGATTTAGTAGTCAGCACTTCACAGTGAAAATTGGTTCATAATAGTAATTTGACAGCGAAGTTAGCACACACATCGACTACATGGGTTCGACCACATGTAAGGCCTCTCATGGAAAGTATGTTTCTACACGACAATAAAATGCGATGCTTGATATTTTATTACGAAATTAATAAAGAATTGCAATAAACGAAATAGGGTATATAGGGTATAATGGTCGACTTTACCGAACTATAATGTTTTTATTCGTTTTTCAACTCTTTTGTTTTTCACTTACGCCTTACTGAGTAGATAGTGGCGTGAAGGATCTTAAAAATAGTCGCTAAGCTATACGATACCAAATGTCCTTTTCAAGTAATTCGGATAGTAATTGAAAAGGCGCACGCCCGATTCGCAGAATGAATGTGATCTCAGAGCGGAATTTCCCTTCCGTGTGTTCAGCGCTGCACATCAACATACCCAACAATGATATGGCGAACAATTGACTGAATTGGTTAGATTCGAGCCGGGTCGATATAAGAAACGCTTCAGCGTCGGTATACAAAAATTTTCTGAATTCTAATCAATAATTTTGGAAAATTGAAGAAAATGTTAATTGAAACTTGTTGGAGATCCTTGCGTTCAAACATCATGAACGAGGGAAAAATGTTGAGAGCTAATTTCACTTACTCAACGCCACGTTAAGCATTTGTATCGAGAATTCTGGAGAAACTGTCCGGTAATGCCCTGATACGTTAGCCTCGACAATTGTGCGCGATTGCTTGTATCTTTAAGAGTTATTATGACGATTATGCGTGCTGTCAAAACTTGTAAACGTCAGGTATTCTTATTGAACTTCTGAACTTGTGTGGGAGTGAAATAACGCAAACTGTACTCCGAGCAAATATAGTAGAGGATGTAAAACAAAAAAAAGAAAAAAAAAGATTACCTTCTCTTTTACTTTAATATCAATCGTTTGCAAAATTTTTTTCAACAACAACAACAACACTATAGGCAATGTATATCATGCCTTGAGGAAAATTGTTCCAAAAATGGTAATAAAACGCAAAGATACCAAAAAACTTTTACTCAATGACTACTACAACTAGAAGTTTAAATAGAAGTCCACACGACAATACTTTGAATTGAGTTTCTGTCTACGTGAATGCAAAGAAAATCGAAAGAAAAATTTACAAAACAATGAACAGAGTATCAATCATTATGATCAAACATTTCGGTGGAGAACAAAAGCAGGTCGAAGTAACTTGTTTCGATGCATTATTAAGTTTACGGTTGGAATGAGTAAATGAACTGAGTTTCCATAGTTTGGAAAGATCACAAACTGTGTGCCTAACTTTAAAACACATTCCAAATAAAGCTCCCTTGGCGGTAAGTTTACCAGAAAAACTTATATCAATCAATATACAAATAAAGGAATCAGTCAGTAAAAGCAAATTTTATTCTTCGTAAAGTTTTGAGTACAAATGGGAATTAAGTCATTGTTGTTGTTATTATTTACCTTTAAGAAAGGGAATCAAAAATATTCAAAACTGTGCCTCCTTATGCACTCGTCTTGCTGGGCAGCCATCATACCCGTATAAATACAATGATAATGATAATAATAGCGATGATGATGATAATGATGATGATGATGACGATGATGATGATGAAGGCTTTTGTCTATTGATCTTAATGATATGCTCTTAACTATGGCATATTACTTATTTGCAAAAAAAAAGAAAATATTTTTAATATGAAAAGTATATATTGGCGTACACATACATACATATCCATATATGTATCTATATGCACATATATATTCAGTTTTATTTTCTATGAATTTTTAACTCCGAAAATATCCCCAAGGATTCCACTTTGTTTGTTTGTTCGTTTCTTTTTTTGGCATGCGCGCCTATACAAATCCCTGACAAACTGTGTACGGCTTGTATTGTATTAAATTAAACTTTAAAGTGATTGGCGCCAGTCATAATCATCATGATGTTGATGATGTATGCACAAAACTATACGCACGCATATAGAGACTCGCTTTTATATGAAAATGGACAAACATACGTTCGTGTATGGTGATGAAGTAAATTCGCTCGTGTTAACTAACTTTTTTAACGCCTGTCAGTTGAGCTAAAGGGATATACTGATTTTTTTGTAACGTTTGTAACAATCAAAAACATGCATCGTAGTATAGCACTTGCTAGTGCTTTACTAACAATTTCTTTGAATCAATGTAATTGTAAAAAACAATTAATGCGTTATTGCGTATCAACTCCTTAATACAAAGCTTACTCCATAGGCAAAGCAAAGGAAAAAAAATCGCTCATAACCGAATCTTTTATGCCGATCATCGTCGTTCTAAAAAAGATAAAGAAGAAAACGGAAAGCAACTAAATATTTATACCTTATAATATTGGAAAGCAAAAGTGTTCTCAGTTTTTGTTAAATACCAATGTGGGCGTTATAGGCGTGTCCTTTGATCAGTTGCGATCATTTTCAAATTTGAAGTCGATGATTTCATTTTCGCCGCCAGGAGCATGTTTACAACAGACATTACGAAGACAGGACGGACGGGGAGACGGACATGTTTAAATCGATTCAGAATTTGGTGCTGATCAAGAATATATGTACTTTGTGGGATCTCTGAGTCTTCGTTCTGGGCAAACATTTGCAACATTTTCACAAAATGCGTACATCCCTCATCCTTCGATAATGGGTACAAAAAATACCTGGAACATGTATTTTGAAAAAAATAATGCTAAGGCAGGAGGGTTCACCTTGGAAAGAAAAATGAGAATTCATTACTAGTGCTCGTCTTCTGTAAAAAAAAACTACACTACTTATACACGAGAGAGGACAATGTGTGTAGCTTTGTCTAGTCTTCATCAGCCGAGTGCCGAGTGCCGAGAGTTAATGTGAGAAATTATAGCAGAGATAGATGCATTCTATCACGTAAATGTCGTTTTCAACTATCAAAATTAATAGTTATGTTGTTGTTATGTGATGTGTGCTATGGAATGAGGAAAGGTACAGATCACGGTACACTTATATCGGAGAAAACTTCTAATAAATGTGATCCAATGCAAATATTGCCGATTACAACAAGAACGTAAATCCAATTTGCGTTTATCGAAACACAAGTGCGATACTTGGTTTCAACATATATGAAACGATATTTGCCATAATGCATATATAGAGCATAATATATGTTTTTGAATATATTTTTACAAAATTTGACAGCCTTTTGTAGGTAGTTAGTTATACATGCTTGAAACCATATTTAAATGCCACATCTTTGTATCTCGATCGTCAGTACGGTAGTCCGCTTTAGGTGACCTTTATATTGAATAAAATTTAAAATTTAAGATTACCTTTAGCCAACGAGACAATTGCTCTTCTCGATAGAGTCTTGAAGTCGGGCGGATAAATTGCAGATAGACAGGTATCTAGACAGAAAAACATGAGCAAATTGATTGCGAAGTACCTGGGTAGATAACAATCGCGACTACCAAGTCAGAGTTTGCGGATTAAAATCTCAGTACGGAAGAGCGTACTTGATCGTAGGTGTAGAGTGTGCTCACAAGGCGCTTGTATATGGATCCATTACGCTGCAACCACTCTGAGTCCTCGTTGGCCTTCTTTATTTCTTTCTCACTGTACAGGGGATGTACTCGGAGCGATTGGCGACAGTAAACTTATATATATCCTTGGGTGTGTATCCAAGGCATAAACACACAGTCGACTTTGTCTTTGTTCCATTTAGGCAATAGACCGCAACAAAGTAGGCCAAATTATTTTCAGTTTCGCTCTGTTCCGTTCCGTCTTGTCTATCGGTCGTTAAAGATCTTAAAAATTTAAATAGTTAACGTGGTTAGTATAATGGGTATTGATTACTACAAAAGATATTTCCGATTGGTCTGGGTCTGCTCGTAAACCTGTGCACAGTGTTTAAAGTGCTAAAACAACCTCACAAAATAACGTATATATGAAAATTTTAATTCAAAAAAAAAAAAAAAAAAAAAAAAAATAGCGCGGGAAAAAACAGGCTATAAAAAAAATTTTAAAAAAAAAAAAAAAAAAAAAAAAAAAATAGCGCTGGTACATAGCAGCTATGAATACAAAAACGAGAATAGAAACAAGTAAGACAAGTATATTCGGTTGCGGCCGTATCCTTTATACCTACCATGTATGTGTAAAGACCGTAAAAAAACAAATTAAAAAGATATTTTGATACTCAATACTGCCGGACAGATGTAGGTGCTTTTCCCATTTATGCACAGACGGTGCAATATCATCCATAGAATGTACGCGAAAATTGTTATTGCTGTAGACCTTATAGTTGAAGAGTAAGGACCATAGAATCGAGTTTTTTGTTTACCATTGGAAAAACAGTGATATACTCAATTGGTATTGCACCGTATACCTGTCCCTTGATCAATTTTGGCCACTTTCAATATCAACTTTATGCAATAACTTCCAATAATTTTACCAAGATTGAAGAAGACATTTTCATTTGTGGGACCAGGAGAATGTTTACCATGGGCCGATCAATAAGCGGACATGTGAAATTCAATATAAAATTTAATCCAAGGATTAAGAATACGTATAACACATTGGGTTGCGTTGTGGCTGTTGCACGCATTTGGACAAAATGAGTTCATCTCCAGTCTCTTATTGCCAGGTGTAAAAATCGAATTTCGTCTATTAACTTAAGGTAGTAAGTGTGTAGCGTTAGTCCCCCAGCTTTATTTACATTTTCCTTTTAATATGTATGTGCTGGCTATACATATATGCCGTAACATCCCAAAGGGTAATCCGATAATTTCGTTGCAAAAAGCAAAACGTGCAAATACTTTGAGGCGGAAAAGTGTAGCAATTTTTACGGATTTCGTTGTTTATTAAAAAAGCGAATATTTTGATTTAATTTTTGTTTTTATAAAATATTCAATATATCAGCAACACTTTGCAGGTGAATGAATTGTGCGATTAAAATTGATTCGAAAAATAATTGATTGCATTTTAATAATTTGTTGAAAGCATTCGAAGCTGGGATAGAACAGTTAAACAGCTAAAGCAGGATTATGTTATTATGCGAAGACATATATATCTTTTTAAAAGCGTACACTGCTTAACTATCATTTCATTTTCAACATATTGGGGAATTATTTATCAACTATTTCATAACAAATAGTAACAACAAAAAAAGAAATCAACCGTAAGTCGTAATCACTTATTAATCAGAAGCGGACTTTCTTGGCTAATTTCCGAAGAAATTATTTGAGACACAGTTTTCGAGCTCGCAATCGCGATTTCAAAGGATAAGTGAGTGCCGGCTAGACAGACAAAAGAAAAACAAAAAAGGCCAAGAACATGGACGAATCGATTCTGTTATACAATACTTACAACAACTTATTTAGATCAAATAAATAAATTCTAAGACTAAACGTAAGACAAGCACTACGACTTAAGACTATCGGCTCATATATAATATATATATATATATATATATATATATATATATATAAATTTATTTATTGGATTCTGACATTTGTTTCTATACGTTAGAAATGTTATTAAAAGACTTTTCTTTGGCTTAACAATCCCCGGTAAATATAACAAACTCGAAATCAAATACGCCCGTGGTTCGGATAAGAGCACAGATTTTATTCATATGTAAATTCAGGTTTCGGATCGTGCATCACTTACCAATGAATCGCCCAATTTTGGGACTAGGTCCGTGAATATAACTTGAAAATAATACCGTTCATCTATCCAGCCTAGTTTACCCAACTAAAAGGTAAGCGTACATTTTACAATCGTATTATCTTTATATCCTACACTTAGGAGGGCTTGCGATAGACCCACCTTTGATTATATCGATCGATTTAGAACAGATTATATCGATCGATTCTGAATTCTGTATTTAAACTTGTCTGTCCATCTGTCCGTCTTGTTCTTTTGCACGATTTCCTCTACCGCCTCATCATCAAAGATAGTTGTATGAATACCTGTAGAGGTGTATGGGTTACTTAACAGTAGGCCGTGGCCTACCGAAATTGTTTATCAACATTATTTTCGAAATATTTTCGATTAAATCTCTATTTGTTCGTTATGTATATTTATGAAAAAAAAAAAATTAGTTTTGAGAGTTTAGGTATGCATACCAAGGAGTATGAACAATAATTGTGCAAACATGTTATGTGTAAATTGTGTCACACCTTTACGGCTTTACATATGTAAATTGCTCTGAGGCTGAATGTTCGGAATGCGTATTGAAACTAAATTGAAAAACGAAGCAATAAATAAAAATTTCAAAAGAATTTTTAGAAATTATTCACTCTCGGTTTACTTTTTTCAACTACAATCAAGGTATGAGGGATATACTCAACGTTTGCAACACCCAGAAGGGCCCTTCAGACACACTATAAAGTCTACACATATATTCTTGATTAACACTAAAATCTAAATCGTTTTAAGTATGTCCTTTTGTCCGGCTATCGTGCGGTATGGTGTTCGTGCAAAACTTGTAAACAAATATTTTCGTAAAAGGGATTGAAAATTTCTTAGAGAGATTTACGCTTATTCGAACTGATTTGTAACTCATAGAACCGTTTCAGCGACCCTACATATATATATTTTTGATCATTATTAGATTCTGAATCGTTCAAAGCATGTGCATTTGTCTGTCCGTCGGTCCATCTATGCATGTGCTTGTATTCAGCGTATTTATGGTTGACAAGCATCAAGATATTTACAAAAAAATTTGGAAGAGGCCCGCAAATTACCATTAAAAATTAACCAAATCGATCGAGAAAGGCTTACAACGCACAACATTAGTCGGTAACGTCTCTACTTACGGACATGACGATAAAAATATCTTCGCATATTCCATGAGTGATCAGTCAGTAATTGTACAAAAATTGAAAAGAACGGCCTGCCCCTACGCAATATTATAGTCTTTTTTTTTTTGTAAGAAGAAGGGATGGAGTGAGTATAGGAGAACTGGACATAGCCGAATATAATGCTTTCACTTGTTGTTGCTTCGTCTTTTTCAGAGTATCGTTATAGGTCACACATTAAAAAGAAAATTTGAGCTCGCTCGAGTTCGACGATCGATAGATAGATAAACAAGTAAGAAAATTATTGTCGGTCGTAACCGAATCTTAAAAAGTGAGAGAAGAAAATTTTCATGATCTATAATATGGAGAAGGCGTGGCTGACTTTTATACTCATCACTAAAGTATTAGAGTTCATCAAATTCTAAATCGATTTAATGATGTTTGTCTGTCTATCTGTCTGTCTGCGCAACTCTATAGTAGTTGTGCTAAACGTTCTCTCGTTCGCAAAAATGAAGCTATCGCCTGCAAACTCGCAAAAGAATTTAAGAATGAACGAAATTTTTCAAAGAACGCGTCTACAACGCCCACAGGTCTGTGGAAGCAAAACTCTGAACATCTCTGCTTTCCATGTTTTTTGCTTGTTACTCATAAGGTAGAACACATACTCCACATAAATTTTCACTTGTAATCTGATAATTGACAAAAGCAATTTTCTTTGTTTTCTTTTTTTTAGGGTAAATGTGGTGGGTATGTATAACAGATTCGGTCACGCTTACTTACTGATACGTGCAACCGTTACAAAGTAAACAATTAAATTTATATGCTGCAATTTTTCGACGGTTTACTATATTAAACTTCAAATCTCTGCGAATGCATTCAAAATTAATTTGATAAGGATTAGGGTAAAAACAAATTCTTGCTTATGCTTTCATTTTCGTTTATATGATTGTTCACATTTATGAATATGCGGCTTTTGTATGTGAAAGAATATCAGAGATATTCAACTTTTCAAGCAAGGATATTAATGAGCAAAATGTATGCGGGAGCTTGTGTTACAGATTATTGGTTATTGATTGTTGCAATTGAATTTTTATTTTTATTTTCATTGCAAGCGTATAAAAAGGCAAAAAACAATTAAACTTGCAAGAAACCTATGATTCGTATTAGCCATGAGGCAAAATGCAATCTCCTATTATTGACAGTCGATATACTTAATTCATTATTAAAGGTTGTAACGCTCACGCGTATGAGCTTTAGAGTCAACTTGTGTATCCACGATTAGGTTAAACAGTTCAAATTCATTTAGAAGGACTTGTTGACTTCATCTTTTAAAATCAGAAAATCAGAACGAAAAAGTTTGCATCAACTAATCCTAGACGGCTGAGTAAACTTAATCATACGATGGAGTTTCGAAACCTGATGCATGTTAAATGAAAAGTTGGAGCTTCTTTCAAACTGTCGCAGGACTCGTAGGCGATTCCCTTCTATTTCTTATACGCCGAAAATGCAAAAATTCATTCTTCACGTCATTGTCCGAGTTTCCGAGACTACTTTGGATTGTCATATCCTTTAAGTGGTGAGCGATGGTGCTAATGGCAGTTAGATCGCTTATCACTTTAGGCAACGATTTATATTCTTAGGCTTGGTGGTATATATCTGGAATCGAAATAATAACATGCGTTGCCGTTACATTCACGCTTTTCATGACTTCAGCTTGTCGTGAAACTATTAGTTGGGAGTTTTCGTTTGTGAGTGTTCTTCATTCAGATTTCCTCTAATTTCCAACATCGTCTTAAATAACTGCAATCTTTTGCTAGCAGTGTAATGCTTCTAGTTATTTTCTTGGATCCATATATCGAGAACAGCCGCTTGCTGTAATTTATCTGGATTGCTTGGCCACGTCGTAGGTGTGGAGATGCTGCGCGTTAACTCCTGTGTTGAGCATATTCAAAGACGATAATGGGAAAAAAAATGTTGAGTCTCTAGCTCGGGTTTAATTCTCTTCATATGCCGTCGTGGCACAAATTGAATAGTAAATCAAGCATACCATTTCTTTGAGGACGGGCATAAAAATGAAAGTCAGCAATTAAGGTAACGACCAACAACAAGCAGCGAGCTTAAGACAGGGCTCTAGTTATGTGTTGAGTACAAAGATGCAGATTTAAGTGGCTGCTGGCTTTGCACTATAAATGCAGCTGGTGCGGCAGCTGACTTATGTGTGTGTTTGTCTGTGTAAGCGTACCAAAAATATAGAACAGATTGCTTGCAGATTTTAGGGATACTTGAAATATAATTTAATCTCTTCAAATTGTTTTCGTTTCGCCCACAATAGCAAATGCAAAATATTGCCGCGTAACAACATTTCTATTATTTTTCTGTGAATCACTTTCAAAACTTCTCACGATGGCAGCAAAAATTTCTCATATATAAAAGTTATAAAAAACTTTGCGTACATTTGTGAATGTTGAAAAAACAGCGGAAGAACCAAGAGATAAAGGAAAAAAGAAAAAACTAAAACAAAACCTTTTCTGACACACCTGGGAGCTTAAAGGCAAGCTGCCCGTTAAATTTTAACTAAAAATATTAAAACGTAATCCAAAAGTAATTAACACTTTTACATAGGTTTTCTGCTTTCATATATCTATTCATTCCTTGGAGGGTTTATACGCGATTTTTGCTCGTATTGAGTCAAATCAATACCTGGTATCTTAATTAATTTTCACCTATGAATTCTATCCGCAGTTGCGACTCTTGGCAAGATGTTGTCAAAGTACAGTTATTGCTTTAACTTCGTAGAAAAGTTTCTCCAAATATTATCCTTCAACACTAGACGATGTACCTGACGGTCGTCCTCGGAATTCTCTGCAGGAGTATTTCTGACTACTTTCTCTTAATTTTCTAAATTTTCAATGCGATTTTAAGCCCAGTTGCAAAGCTACTTGACGTAACATTGTCCGATGATAATATTGTTTTCTGATCTAATGTTTCGCAAGAAATTTCCATGCACATTTTAATTGATTAGTTAGGTGTGTTATTATGTGCAAAGGTCTTTTTTCTATCCAGCGTTAAAAAGTTGTTTAGTTTGTCATTTCGTATGAAGCTATGAACGCCTATTAGCAGTGGAATTCCACAAAACTGGCGAATGATCTGATGACAAGAAAATGCAATATGTTCAGAAAAACCTCTTGCAACGTTGAAGTACATCCGATTTTCAAGTCCGGGCAATGTATTACCACATCCACCATACATTTCTGATATTGCAGTACAAGGTTACCATCTCTTCCCTTCTCTGCAAATTATCGTTATCTGGCAAAATTTTCCATTCAGATGACAGTGCAAACTTTATATATCGAATATATCTCTACTGTATAAGATCAGAAATTTTATATGGAGGGCATAACGAAATTGGAGTGGCGTGGTCAATTTAACTAGCAAAGGCACAAAGCAGACCCCTGTTAAACGACGTCTCGGAAGAGTTTAGTTCAAAATACAGTTAAAATAGAACTTTTCGAGAACTTTTCTGAAAAATATTATAAAGAAGACATGTGTCTTTGTGGTAATTAGTTAAAGTTTGGTATGAAAAAGTTTTTATACTATGCCAAATACGAGACTGAAAAGCTGAAAGTTCACTTAGCCACTGTGACCGAAGCAAGTGTTGCGAAAAAATGAAACTAATATCACGTGAATCCTTAATTGATAACCTTTCCAACAGTGTATTATATGCATAAAGTGTCCGTCGGAGAGATTTTTTTTAATACTGCGCAAATTTGTTCTATATGAACCAATATAGTGGCAATGTTCGCATGGTCACTGTGGCCAAATCAAGTGCTGCGAAAACATGAAACTAATATCAGGTGAATTCCTGATCAATAACCTTTTCAATGGTATATCGTAGTCGTAAAGTTGTCTTCGGAAAAAAAACTCGGTGAACAGTATAGCATACTCTTTCAATGGTTATTGCGTATGGGTGAAGCTTCAGTAAGCATCTTTTCCCTTCATTTGGCTGGGATTGCATCCATCTTAGGAGTTGTACATTTTACTTCAACTGCAATTAATATCCGCGCTACTGGAATTGCTTTTGATCGATTATCCCTATTTGTTCAATCAGGTGTAATTATTGCCTTATTACTGCTATTATCCGTACCTGTCTTACCCGGAGCTATTACAATATTATTAACAGATCGAAATTTAAATATATCTCTTTTTTTTTTTGATCATTCCGGAGGAGGAGACCAAATTCTTTATCCACACTTATTTTGATTGTTTTGTCGTCCTGAAGTATATATTTTAACTCTTTCCGGATTTGGAAGAATTTCTTATATTACTAGTCAAGAATCTGGAAAAGAGTCTGGAGAAATGCTAAATGATTTAATATAAGAGGAAAGTATGTTATTATAAACGGGAAAGGACTTTAAAGTGAGAGAAGACTTGTAAGCCTAATTAATTCAATAGGGGATTAGTGAACTGTGGTATATTGTTTAATTTGTTTCATCTGTTAGACGTCGGCAGCGCCCGAACAGCATAGAGAGTCATGTTTTATGGTTTGTATAGAGCCCGATATCGAGATAAGATTGTAAACGTCGTTCAACCCTGAATGGGTTGGTTAAACAATTCACAGTTTGATCTATGTTGACTAAGTTTGATGAGCCCAAAAACCACTAGATGGACGGACATCAAGTAACAAGTCAGTGTCATTTAATAGGACCGCTAAAGAGCTAATGCCTAAAATGAAACTACGCTCGTCCAGTGAAGGTAAAGCTATTAGTAATAATCTGCTTTCATATGGTGATCATCATTCTCGTTACATATATTATTGTTGTTATTATTGTTATTATTATTATTATTATTATTATTATTATTTTTGATTTTGTTTTCACTGCGCGTATTTCGAAGCATTGTAAACGAAATGTTGAAGCTAATAGACTCTTGTTCTTGAAAGGTGGGTACAGCATTACAGGCTATCAGCGTGAGAATATTATTTGACAAAGGAGAGACTGCTGAGTTGTCCATATGTCTGCTGTTGACTGCAGTTTCATTATTGTCTTAATGAAATCTACACCATAGAAAACAAAGAGCATTAAGCGGACCATACGAAAGACAAAGAGGAAGAAAACAAAGGCAGCACAATTGAGTTGAAGTTTAAAACACAACTGTAAAGGTTTAAAAATGATTCTGTGAAAGGAGGAATGAAAACTGACTGCTATTTTACACCCAAACGCAAGAATATCTAAACAAATAAAAAAATTGTAAAAATTTCTGTGCTAAAGCGACAGGACTGGATTTTTTAAATATGTGTGTTACGTATACTATAAGTGTGGCTCTATGCATATACACAAATATACCCACATCAATTTTTAATGGCTTTCAGCGTTACTATCATTATTGTAGTTGTTGTTAGTTGTTAGCTTTTTTACCTTTGATATATGTTGCACGTGGCAGCGATTGATTTATAGAAAAAGATTAATAAAATATTCGTGTAGAAAATCAAACAAGAAAAATGATTAAGAGAACTATATAACATGTATAATATATATATATATATATATATATATATATATATATATATATATCTTCTACGAGATATTGGATATCCATCATTCAGATTCGGTATATTGCTTAACTTAATTTACTGGGTTTTCACTACGAGTAAAAATAACGGATTTTATAAAAAAATACACAAGCATTTGATTCGCGTGAGAGCCAACACGAATTTCATGGTTCCATTTTTCCTATCAATGTTGGTACTAGGGAGACTTCAGTTTCCATGGAAAACTTAACGACAAACTATGAGAGAAAGGAGGAGAGGAAAGAGTAAGAAACTTGGGAGGTGATTAGCCGCAGTCTAGTAGGTGTTTGCCCAATTGGTAAGTGTTATGCCTTTCTCGACAGAGCACTCGTTACAGCTATGATCAAAACAAACTCTACCGCACTTGAGGATGGATAAAATACTATGAACACTTTGCAATACAGTGCCTCCGTGTAAATAGCGCGACGCGTAGGTATTGCGCGGTTTGACTACCAATCCTTGCGTGTTATATTTCAGTACACTATACGCTTTACTCTGCGGCGGTTAACATAAGCGATCGGTGAAATATGTGATCTTTCCGATTTGGAAAGAGGGCTTGGTACTCGGCGGTACTAATTTACGATCATCATAATTATTCCATTGTGCTCACTGCTGTCGTCTTGCTGTTAGCGTCCCGTCTATTATATCTCCATCTTCGAAACAGCGAAAATATCGTTTGCGTTGAGTTTCATACTGCGAATCTCGGGGAAATATTTCAACTTTTGCCGCTCATAACATAAAACCGTTAGAAGATCAGAAACGTCGTGAATTCGCTGATTTTGCCTTCGAACAATTCTGAAAATGATGCACATTTTTTTAAGAAAATCAAATTCTCAGATGACGATCACTTTCATGTCAATGGTTCAGTAAATGAGGTTTCCGCTTCGTGAAGTCAATCCCCAAATATACACGAGATACATTTATTATACAGCACAGTGGGGTTTTGTGGAATCATTTAACTATCGCAATAAAACACATTCGATTCACGCGGGAAAAGAAAGGAATGGTGAAGGAGCTAATGATGATTTTAAAAAGCAAAGGACTCGAAAAATTGGACTCATCGGATTCTTTTCGCAAAAGAGAGGCATTCGAGTACCGTGGGATGTGGTAAAACTTCCCAGCCTAAGTTGAAAATCACTTGCTGACGTAGTAGGAGTGCACACAATTTTTTAACCGAAAATCTCGCAAACTACTTTTTAAGTGTTTTGGTGTTTACTGCAATTTCATTCGAAGCCAACTTGATCATTTTCGCAGCTTTAGCTGCAGTTTTTCTAGAAAGCAAATAAATCCAATCGAAAGCACAGAAGAACGCAGTTCCATAAATGACATCCATCTTTTGAAACCTGGCTGTACGTGGAAACGACAGCTTGGAAACAACTGGGGAAAATCGAACGCGTCAGGCACATTTTATGAAGCGACCTATTTTCCATCTTTTGAAAGCTTGCTGTACGCGGAAACGACAGCTTGGTAACAATTGAAGCTTGCACTCAAGATCTAAGTTATCTTGACCTGAAAATTGGGGAAAATTAAAGGCGTCAGGTACGTTTTATGAAGCGAGCAATGTTTGCGGGAGGAATTCATTTGTACAATGCATATAAATAATAGTGATAATGATAATCATAACGACGATGATGATTATGTTAATATGTTGTGGGTGATGACGGGTTCAAGCTTAGTGTGCTTTGTGCATAGAACTTTAATCATTAAACTTATTCACTTATTTCTTCTTGTTTTCCGTTCCGTCTTCTCTATACGCTATTATCATTATTATTGCGTTTTCGGTGTCTAGGGCATCGGAATGAAAAGTTTCCCGAAATGAAAAATGCAAAAAAGAATATGAATAGTTTTCACAGTATATACGTATTTTTTGAAAACAAAATAAAATACTTGTACAAATGAATAATAATTATCAGCAAAGTTTTCGAGCTGTCACGTTTTTGAATTTTTTTCGCTTTTCTGTTTTTCAACTTCAGCCAACTGCTTAAAGACAGCGAATCAAAATAACAACAAAACAGAAACGTGATCACATCACGTGCTTGTCACAAATATAGTTAAAAAAGTTGATCTCATGGCGTCTTGGTGTCAAATTACATGCATCTGTACGAATGGATGTATCTGTGTGTATTCTATGCACATAAATGCATGTAATAAATAAAAAATAAAAGTAAGAAAAACAAAAAAACAAAAAAAACAGTTTTTAAAAGGGAAACAAATGAACAACAACAACAATAGCAAATAATGAATGAATAAATGACGGAAAATCGGATAGTTTTTTTTTTTTATTTTTTTTTTTTTAGTTCACCATAAATATTCACGAATTGCAAATGAATGGCATTAAAACCGAAAATGATTAAAACATCACAAGCGGAAAATTGAATGCATTGTGAAATTGTGAAAAATTTATTTGTATTTATTTGGTGATCGTGCAAAGAAAGCCGCCGCTGCGCACAAAGCACGCGATCTCTCGCTTAAACAATAAATAAATACACACGCACACATAATGATTTACAGGCACACAATCCCACAAATACACATTACACATATATACATGCAGGCATGAAAGCATTTATCAAAACTTTAATCGCTATAAAGAGATTGTCATCGGTTGGTAGAGCAGTTTGCAGACTTAAGCTTACTTTGTGATATTAATTGTAAAATAAGTTTTTCTGTTTACCGGGCGGTCGCAGCTAAGTAGATCCCCATCAAAAGCCGAACAGTGTATTAATAGGAAGTAATTTACGTATCTCTTAATTACACTCTTCGGAATGCGATCCTGAAACAATTTATTTACGATTTACTTTCCATCTACAACAACACTGACTACTGTAGAAATGGTAGTTCGACGCAAATGCTTACTTCGAAGTTTGGCCCAAGCCTCGCAGTCAACGTACATATGGATCACAAGTAAGTTTATTCGTTAGAGCAGGCGCCAGTTAAATCTAGGAAATCAAAATATTCATCCCTTAAGATTACATTGTATGATCGATTCCGATCGGATAGTGAAAGTTGGTCTTCGATGTTATCAAATGTCTTTTCGGCTTTGCCCCAATTTAACTTGACCCAGAGACGAAACGGCAAGAACGATGATGGCTGAAAGGTAACTTGGCTTCGTCTCGGCGTAGACAGCTTATGACAGAAGTTATGACGCGTTTGATTAAAGGTAAAATATAACGCTCCGCAGTATTCGCTATTAGTGTTTTTATAGCGAGTTTACATGGAAATATATTAAGAGTTTGTTTGCTTATCTTGAAATTTCGGTTCATTTATGAATTCCCTTCTCATCTTACCAGTTGCCCATATGCTTGAACAGTTTCCATAAAATTTGAATTAACAAAATATAATCTATGTTAGAATTGAATTAGTTGGTTTAGAGCCACCTCCCGACAACGGCTTATTTCGGTAGTTCTTTTTTATAAATGCATTTGTAGAGAATTTGTTCGATATGTTTTATATCAATTTAGGAATGACACGTCCTGCCCATAAGAGTTCTCTATGGTCTGATCTTGAAAATCATGCAGAAGCAGAACCGCTTTGATTTTGTCATCGCTATTAACATATAGGGCGTTAAGGCTCTGCAAGATGTAATGCGTACGCAGTCTCTAATGGGATTTAAATAAATCACGAATAGTAAATAGTTTTTATTGCTATCGATACTACAAGGCATCAACAATGTCAATATTCGTTCCCTTGCAAGCAATGCAAGTCTTACGCCACGCACGTTTGCTCGTACAGGCGCAGTTCAGGCTGACTCGATTGGCGATGACACCACTTTTACTGTTTTGTTAAATGGTAGATCATTTAAGCAGTTTGCTATATTCCTGGCTGAAGGCTTACACTCATCTTTAGATACGGCGGGTTACGCAACCGTCTGCCGCGAAGCTTCGCTGATGAGAAGAAGCAGCTCGATTTACCACACATGGTCGAGATTATAGGAAGGCACAATAAAATGGCTGCATGCTCTAGTACTCGATATTGCGCTACGTTACGATGTATAAAGAATATCCACATTCTGCTTTGCAATCCTTCCTTAGAATAGAAGAGATGAAAGAGAGAGAAATTCGACTTTCCTTTAGTTAAAACGGCCGAAGAGTGTTTGAAATGTTATTGCTTTAAAACCACACCCATGCAATCGTATCGTTAAGTCGTTCATAGATTTTTATCAAAAACATATTGATTGTTTAGTTTAGGCCTGCGGTGATCCAGCAATGAATTTCTCTTTATGGTTTAGATGTGTTATTGTGTCGATTACATAATGCAACCCATTATAGTTCGGATGGGGCAAGTTATTTGGGGTAGCGTATACGACCGCAGCGAACCCATAACAGGGTCCGGAGCATTTGACGTAAACGCTCATACTGAAATTATAAAATTTTATCGTCAGATACTACTGTAAAGTTGAAATATTTTTGAGCCTTGAAAGCGAATTAAATAAGTTATCGTATAATTTACCTTTCGAAGTGTCATTAAGTAAATTAAAATTATCTCGAATCGATATATTAACAATTACAACAAAAGCATACAACAATAAATAGATAATCTTCAGATAGCCTTGTTTAGTTCAGTGTCAAAAAACACTGACGAGAGAGACAGAGAGAGAGAGAGAGAGAGAGATGAGTGTTAAAAAATGTAGTTTCTTTAATAACTGCGGTGTATTCATATTTAATTAATAAATAATAGTAAATAGATTTCAATATTTAACGTAAGTACGCCTTGTTGCAGTCTTCTAAGATGATATTTCAACCTTAACATTAACAATAATAATGATGATGACGATGATGATGATGATGACGATGATGACGATGACGACAATGAGGTTGATTGTAGTTTCTTCGAAAGTAAAATCTTCATTTCTAATAGCTGAGTGCTGGCTTTCACATGTCTGAGTGTGTTATTGGCGGTGTGTGTGCGCAAGTGTGTATTTATTGTGGATTAAGTCTATCTAAATATCATTACAGAATTTCGTCTTTAAGTAAAAAAAAAAACAAAAAACCAACAAGAAAAATAGCACAGAAAAACCGAATCATTACATTTCCGTTCCTCTTTCCGTTCCTTCTTTCGCCCGTTCTTACTCCACCCCTTATGCTGCAAAAATACACACACATCATCATTTGTTTGTTGTAAATCTAGTTTAATATTTAACAATTTCTCTCCTTGTTTTTTGCCTCTTTTGGTTTAATTGAGATTTTTAGTTCAAATTGTTGTTGTTGCTCTTTTTGGATAACGCTGTTGTTGTAAAACTTGCGGTAACAGTTTTCTGCTTCAATTACTTTTACTACAATGAAGACAACTTTAAATTCACCTATATATATATATATATATACATATAAGTATGTATATGTAAATGTATATAAACGCCTGTCATGCACAGGGTTACAGCCGGACCTACATACTGTATAAATGTACAGCTTAGTCTTGTGGTTTTCAATGATAGTCTGACTTCCTTTATGATAACAATTTTTTAATAGTTGTTTTTGTACATGTACATGATTCCTTTGTTGACTCTCTATTTAACCGTTTACGGTTCAATTCAGTTCATTAACGTAATGTGAAAGGTTTCAGTTCTCCGCAGTAATACGATTCTGGTCTCAAATTTGAAATGGTAACAACAACAAAAATTCCAAAAAAAAAAATTGACTAAATTGTCCTTTGTGTTCGCAACAGTTAGTAACAATTTTCACTCTACCACGCTACCCTATCATGTCGTACACGATCATATTACCGCAAAGAAATAGAGATAACGATTGAAAATAAAATATTTTGCAATTACATTATAAAATTTTACAATTCATGTATAGGCCCATTGAAGGTGAACGAAGGAAGACCTGCAAAGAACTTTATCAAAAAATAGAAGATGTTTTCTCTCTAAACAACATTTGTATGACCTACGATAAGATGAAGTCGAACACACTGCCTATGTAGAGTTGAAATAAGATATGATTTGGCCTGACCTTGTCGGAGATCAAAGGTTTTTAGTAAAATTATTTTCCGCACTATCGAGACTTTATATGAGATTTGTTTTGTTTTTTCATTTTTCAAAAAGTTGCGTAACAAAGATTCGTTCAGAGTCGCTTAAAAACGTCCTTGCACTTCTCTTTTGTTTTCGCTTGACTATAAATGTTACTTTTGCGGTTTCGTGAAGATGACAGCTGTTGGAGGCTATTGTTTGCTTATCAATTTAGAATATAATTAACTAAGAAATATGTGAAAATTATTTACCGCAAAACTCTTGAATAATTTTAAGCAAATTATCATTAAAATTTATGGAAAACATAATTTAGTATTGAAGAGGGTCATCTTTATCTATCTGTCATAAATCAAGCGTATACGAAAGTGCTGAAGGTATTCTAGTCGTGCCACTTTTATATTGGAATTAAAGAGACACAGATACAGCTTAAGGAGTCCATAAGGTTTAGAGTATATATATATATATATATATAGTTATATATATATATATATATACATATATATATATAGTTATATATATATATATATATACATATATATATATATATAGTTATATATATATATATATATATATACATATATATATATACATATATATATATACATACATATATATACATATTCGGCTAATTACAAAAGTACTCGAAATGCGAATTATGTAAACCGTAAATATATATATACATTTTTTACATAAATATATATACGTTTGCATATGAAAACGTGCATGCACTTGCAAATCGATCTATCACTGCTTTCAGAGAAAAACAAAGCAGCCTGCAAAAATTATCGCCAAAGGCTGAACTTACATTGGATCTATGCTTCTTTTTTTTTTTTTATTAGCAACAAGTAAGAAAATTAAATTGGGTGGCGACCGAATGATTTATCCCCATCACCGTTATTCTAAAAGGGACCAAAGAAATAAATTTTCGTGCTTCATAATATGAAGCATCCTTTTCTTAATATGAAAAGTTTTGCATCGCATAGGCGTGTACGCGTTGTAGGCGTGTCCTTGGAACAGTTAAGGTCACTTCCAAATTCTCTTGCAAATTCGTAGGCGATATATTCATTTTCGTTAATGGGAGAATGTTTACCGCAATTACTACAAAGTTACGCAAACAGACAGATAGACAGATGAATGGATTGACATGTTTAGGTGCGTTTCAAATTAGAACTTGACCAAGAATTTGTATACTTTATGGGCTTTATGAAGCTTATATCTGCGCTTTATAAAGGTAATGAAAAAAAAGCTGAATTTTGCTACACTGTAATATACGGTAGGCGCGGTCAGTTTTTGCATTTTTGTATAGATCATACAGCATCGCTAATAGAATATGCGTTCAAATTTTTGTACATTTATGTCCAATAGTTTATGAGTAATGAGCCAAAATTCAATTTTTCATTCCGTTTGAAAAGCAGAGGTGCTCTCAGCCTATGCGGTGGTGAGGGTATGTTCTTCGACCGACTTGATTTAATTTCAGTAACGATCGCGTGCAAAAACTTCCAATTTTTCTGGCAACTTTGAAGTCGATGGACAGACGGACATGCTCAAGTCAATGCAGGAATTTGATGCTGATCATGACAATATATATACTTTGTGGGGCCTCTGATGCTTTTTCCCGGGCGTTGCAAACGTTTTGACAAAGTGAAAATACCTCCCATTCTTCGGTGATGGGCATACAAATGTTACATTGATATAAAAGGAGCGATTTTTTATTTGAGAATAATGCGACATTTTCTCTTTTATTTCTTTTCTTTCAATTCAATTTATGAGCTTAGGTTTATTCGTTTTTATACCCTACGGAAATTGTATTACAAGCGTGTATTAAGTTTGGGACATTGTATGCAACATGCAGAAGCAGTTAAGGTAGACCGGTAGACCGATAGATTGTTGCAGTCAAAATCATTGTCTCAATCCATCTAAGCTTGTCTGTCTCTCCGCCCGTCTGTCCATCTGTCCACATGGTTCTTACGCTCAACCTACAGATAGCGATTGCCGAAATGTTTTGATGAAATTTAGTACCTTGACATGTTTTGGCCCAAGAACGAATCCTATCGAATCGGATCACTCTTTCGATCACTTGCCATACAACACTGTTCTTTTGAAAAAAACGGCATTTACTGCTTCGCATTTACTTGTTAATTTTAAATTTAATGTTTATTTTATAGTGTGTAGTCACTTTGTATAATAATTCAAGAAAAAGTTATTTTAAAAGCCACGCAAGTTTCGCACGTACACAAAATTCATTACCAGTGCATTCGTTTGATTGATTTGATCGTTAAACACGCTTTTATAGATGGACATGTGATCAATGAGGTTTTTTATTAGGTTCGCTTTATGTGTCTCTATGGTTTCAAACTTGCGGTTAAGAGAATTACGAAATTTTATCTACAAATTTATAGTCAGGCAATATAAAGTCCAAAATAGATAAGAGAATGTGTCACAGTTAATAGCATTATTAAAATAATCCGTGTGAAAGAAATATTGGAACGTTAACAGTTAACGGTTAATATACCAAAAATTCATTGTTGTTTTCGTTTTTACAATGGGCGCCAGTTACAGTCTTATTATATTTATTGCCACGAAGGTTTTAGTATATATTTTGGCTTTTTGTAGCCTTTCTTTTCTTTAACACCCATCATCGAAGAGGATGTACAATGCGCAGAAGGAAGCTTCCGAGACCCACAAAGTATATATACTCTTGATCAGCATCAAATTCTGGATCGATTTAAGCATTTGCGTCTGTCCGTCTATATGATGTCTTTTGGAAACAACCTTTTGGTCGCAAAAATTAAGATATCGATCAAATTTTGCAGAAACATTGCGAGCTCTTATAGGCAGCCGGGTATTGCAAATGGGCTGAATCGGTCGAAGCAGACTTCCATAGTACTATGTAAACTGAGGACACCTCAATTCTTCAAAAGAACTAAAAAAATGGTTTTTTGCATTTTACTCATAAACTATAGCAAATAAATGAATAAAAACTCGATCGCATATTCTATGGGCGCTGTTGTAGTATCTCTATCAAAATAGACCATGCCTACTTAATTTTACAATGTGTCATAATTTCGTTTTCTTTTTTTTTCAAAACTTTTATATAAATCAAAGAAGAAACGTTCAAAAACCCCATAAAGTATAAAACTTCTTGACCAGTTGTAATCCTTGAATGCACCTAAACATGTCCGCCTATTCGTCTGCCCATTTCTCTGTTTGCGTCACTTTGTAGTATTTGTAGTAAAGACTCTCCCGTTCGCAAAAGTGAAGATATCGCTTACGAAATTGCTTAAGAATTTGAAAATGACCCAAACTTTGTAAAGAACGCGCCTACAACGCCCACAAGTCTATAAAACAAAGACTGTGAGCACTTTTGCTTGTTACTCATAACGTACAATATACATAAAAATAATAAGACATTTTTCGCTACTTCTATCGAGGGCCTTACTGAAAGCGTCGTGGATAAAATCCCTTTGTCCGAATTAATGCGTGTGTTTGCACGGCTTTCATGAAGAATTTTATGTTGATTATTAAATCAAATCAATTCTCAGTCACGGGACGTGTGGGCTCAGACTCACCTATATATAATTCTATAATAAATTTGAATTCGGTTGGCAAATAAAATGAAAAATGTAATAAAATGTTTTGGGTTTAGGGCGCTGGTTAAAAAAGCTGCAGTTGAATGAAAAACAAAGTATATAACTTTTGCGTGTTAAATAAGAGCAAACGTTGACGCACAACAACAAAATTTATGACAATAGTAACAAATTGTGTTAAAGTGTTGTAACAGAAATTAATGTTGTCGCCGTTGTGTTGCTGTTTCTAAAGTGAGCAAAATATAAACAAATTGTTGAAAAAAATTTCCGAAAAACAAAAACAAGAGAAGTTATGAATAATGCATAAAAAATAGTTGATGCTGTTTTTTCAACATATTTTTTCTGATTTTCCCATGATTGTATGTGACAGGCAAGCAACAAAAGCCACTCTTGCTTCTTGTAAAGGAGGAAAACACTGTAGCTTTTGTAAGCTGCAGCATTTTAATTGAGTTTCATTACATCACTAATTGTTTCCGATGAATAACAAAAAAAAAAAAGGAAAAAAAGTAAAATGGAGTAAGAAAAAATCGCTGCAATAACATCTCAGTAATTATCAATGAAAATAGTTTTTTTTCTTTATCTCTTTGCAAACGTTTCATCGAAGCTCGCAAGATTGTGGAAGTCAGAAGTGGACGGAATATATATATATATATATATATATATATATATATATATATATATATA